>UNPT01000251.1:0-75061 GCA_900536445.1 Hymenoscyphus occultus
ATGAATACTAAGTCAAACCAAACACTGCTATAAAGAGCGAACAACTAAGTAAGGAGAGAAGAGAGTTCCAGAGGAACAAGAGCTTATATACATAATGCCAGCGGCACGCACGTGCCGTGCTACACGTGATCTGACCCTAGTTCCTCCAACTCCGTGACACAATCTATCTAGTCTTCTATACTAATTTGTTAAGGCTAACTATAGGTACTCTACTACCTGGGTAGCACAATCTACCAGCTATGCTAGTAGCGCTCGATAATAGTGGTTAGGAATTATAGGTAGTTAACAAAATTATCGATTCTCGGCGTCAAGATAGTCAATTTGAGTATTTAGTCTAGTAGAGAGGTTACGAGGAGACCACGTAGGAGCCCCTTGCGAATGTCTTTATAGGCTCTATATCTCGTACCCTGTTCTATCGCTCTTTCCCTAATAAGTTACGACCTACGTCTGAGGAATTGTAAGTGTCAGGGTGGGGTATTGATTAGATTGTCCGCAAGGAGAGAAGGAGAGAACTCCTCGCGGTGGAACTAGCTAAATAGCTACGGAATACCGAATACCCCTATTCACTCAAGCGAATCCATTCACTATAAAACTCGAAATCGAACCTTCACATAAGGCCCCCCCTTATCCTAGAACCCTTCTGCACAGAAGCAGCGCGAGCAGCTTGCAATTCCTCAGACGTAGGTCGTAACTTATCAGGGAAAGAGCGATGGAACAGGGTACGAGATGTAGAGCCTGTAAAGACATTCGCAAGGGGCTCCTACGTGGTCTCCTCGTAACCTCTCCACTAGACTGAATACTCAAATTGACTATCTTAACGCCGAGAATCGATAATTCTGTCAACTGCCTATAATTCCTGACCACTATTATCGAGCGCTACTAGCATAGCTGGTAGATTATGCTACCCAGGTAGTAGAGTACCTACAGTTGGCCTTAACAAATTAGTATAGAAGACTAGATAGATTACTTCGAGTTCTACTAGCAAGTCTAGCTTGTACGTATGCGAGTTAACCTTCTAAAGGACTCGGAAAGGTCCTATAAACTTAGCATCGAATTTAGGAATAGGACGAGTAGATAGGATATTTTTAGTACTTAATAGTACTAAATCACCTACTCGATAAGCAGGGGCTGGGTCCCTTGAATTATTAGCGGAGGACTCCATCGAATCTCGAGCGGCTAGGAGATTAGTTCGTAATAAATCGAGGATCTCCTATATTTTCTATACAAATCGAGTACTAGCTAGTTCTTTTAGTAATATAGAGTCTAAGTCTTTTAGTGGTGCAAAGCTTAGTCGAGGGTAGTAACCGTAGTTCGTAAAAAAGGGGGACATTCTAGTAGAGCTATTTATAACATTCCGCATAGCGAATTCTACTAGGGGGAGATATTGTACCCACTTCTTCTAAGCGAAGTCTAAATAAAGACGAAGGTATTTCGCTACCAACTTGTTTATAATTTCGGTTTGACCGTTAGTCTTAGGATAGTATACTATCGAGAGTTATACCTAGATTTGTAGTATGTCGTAGACAGCTTTCTAGAAGTTAGATATAAACAAGGTTCCCTAGTCAGAGACAATTGAGCTAGGGAGTCTATGGAGCTTCTAAATCTCTCGTACGAAGACGTAAGCTAGATTAGCAGTAGTCATAGTAGTTTTGTAAGGAATAATATAACAGTCCTTAGAAAGCCTGTCAGTTACTACTATTATCTAGTTAAAACCATTAATCCTAGCGAGGGGACCTATAAAATCTATGGATAAGTCGGTCTAACGCTAAAGTAGGAGTAGGAGTGGTTTTAGAGTGCCTTAATAACGAAGCTAAGAGTTCTTATTACGAGCGTAACTCTTATAAGCTCTATAAAACTAAGCGATATCGCTATATAACTTCGGCTACTAATAATATTAAGAAATTAGTTCAAAAAGCTTGTTCTGTCCTAGGTAACCACTTTCTATAGAATTATAGCTCTTTTAAAGTAGCTACACTCGTAAATTAGTATTAGGAACGTATAGACGGTCCCGGAAGTATAGCTGATTTTCGCGAATCGTACATTCCGACAAAGACACTTCTTTAGAGTACGGGGTACGGTTAATACGATTTATCTTAGTTAATATTCGCTTCTAGAAGGGGTTGTTAGGATAGCCCTCCTTAAGTATACGGGTAATCTTCTGGTCGTTAGATTCGGTAGCCTCCTCTAGTTATATAGGCGACAATCGTAAGGCCGGGTCTAAATTGTAACCCTTAAGTAGGGCCTAGTCCTAATATTTTAAGCGGGGATCGTCCGAATCTTAGGGTAAATCCTAGGAGCGTCGAGTCAAAGAGTCGGGCTTAATAAGGTCTTTTGTAGGGGCTACTTTAATAACAAAGTCAAAGGAGGACAGGAACTCGCTCTAACGTACTTAGCGACGAGTAAGGTGCTTAGTAGTTATAAAGTACTTGAGATTCTAGTAGTCTATAATAACGGAAATAGGGTATTCGACGCTAGCTAGCTCGGCTCGCCAGGATTCAAAGGCTCGTATAATTATAAGAAGCTCCTTATCGTAGATCTTATAATTGTATTTAGCGGGGTTAAATACCCTAGACATAAACGCTATAGGATACAAAACACTATTAAAATACTAAGAGAGTATTACTATAGATACAAAGTCCGAAGAATCGTATTCTAAAACTACTTCTTTAGTATAATTAAAGTGTCGAAGAATAGGGGCTGAAATAAAGGCTCGCTTAAGCGTCTAGAACGCATACTCGTAATCCGAATCCTAGGACCAAGACACTCCCTGCCTAGAGAGAAAATTAAGGGGCTTAATAGTATACGAAAAGTCCTTAATAAAGCGACGGTAAAAGTTCGAAAACCCTAGAAAAGCTTACAAGTCCTTAAGATTAGATAGCGTCTACTAGTTAATAACTATAGAGACTTTCTCTAGATCTATCCGTACGCTGTCGGTGTTGATTATTATACTAAGATACTTAACTTCCTAGACTTTAAAATCACACTTCTTTATATCTAAATATAGGCCGGCTGATTATAGAGTATCTAGTACTTAATAGACGTGCTCGTAGTAAGATTTCAGGTCATTAGAATAGACTAGTATATTGTCTAGAAAAGTAGTATAAAACATGTCTAAAAATGGACAGAGGACTTCGTTGATCCGAGCCTGAAAAGTAGTAGGTACGTTAGTAAGACCGAAGGTTACAACAAGGGATTTGAATAAGCTATATCGAGTATTAAAGATAGTAAGCTATTCGTCTCCCTCTTTCATCCTAATACGATTGAATACAGTAATTATATTAAGCTTCGTAAAGTATCGAGCTTTGCTTAGGCGCTAAAGAGTCTCCTAGATTAGTAGAATAAGATACTGATTCTTAATTATAATATTATTCAAAAGTCGATAATCTACGCAAAAGCGGAGACCGCCGCTAGGCTTCTTTATAAATAAAACTGGTAATACGGCGGGAGAAGTGCTTATACGAATAAAGCCCTTGTCTAACTGTTCCTTGAGATACTTTCTTAAAACAAGAAGTTCTAGTTCAGATATATTATATAACTTGCTATAAGGCGGGGTCTTATCTAGCTTTAATTTAATATAGAGATCGTAATCCCGATACAGTAGTAGGATATTAGCTACGTCTCTATTAAAAAGTAGTAGGTAACAGTAGTAGTATTAAGGTAAAAGAGAAGTAGGATTAACCGTCGATTTTGGTCGTAAAGCGATTTCTACGTCTTCTATTAATACGCTACGCAAATAGAGCTCCGAGGCTCTCTATTGTCGAGTTCTAGGGATAGTTAAATCAGGTAAGGGAGAAAAAGACTCCTCCTCTTTTAAAATACGCTCTATCTACTAAGGGCTATCTAAGCTATTGTCTAGACGAATCTAACGAGATCCCTTAACTGAAGAGTCGACTAAATCTATCCTAGATCTCTCTAAATACTAGTTAATTTTAAAGAGAGACAGAGAGAACACCTCGACTCTATAAGTCTTCGTAAGCTTATAGAAAGCGGCAGCGCCTACTTTCCGCGGCAGTAGTATTCGCACCTCTTCCCTTATACAAGTAACTTATATAGTATCTAGGCGCTATAGTATATAGTAGGCCTTGCAAAATCTAGAGTAAAAGTCGATAACTCGTCCTATCTAGTCTACGTTCGGGTTGTAAAGAGCTAGCTATAGTTGTCCTAGAATAATATCGTAGGATGCTAGCGTAGTAACGTAAAACCGTTACTTACGTTCGATATGCTTACTAATAATCAAATCTAAAGTAACAGTATATATAATAGCACCTGTAATAGAAGGCCGTCCGTCTATAATACGAAGACTTCGTGGTCGAGCGAGTAGTTCTAAAACAAATCTATTTCGTTACGCGTAGGCGGAATCGATAAAGTATTAAGCTAAAGCACTAGAATCAAGTATATAATAAGTAGTAGAAGTAGTATATAGATTGTTAGTATTATTAAGATCCTTGTAAACTGTGACGAGCATGGATAGAATAGCTTTAACTAACTGCGCTAGCGGGCTGAAAAGGCACAAGAATTAATCGACGATTAATTCGCTATTCTACTATATTAGGAATATACCCGGCACCACCCCGTGACTCCCAGCCACGTGACGATCCGTTACATAAACTACCTTACAAGGGACTTCCATAACGTTTTTTTACCTTTCCTCGAGTAAAGAGAGCCTTAATATCTTATTCCTTTTACGTCCCTAACGGCGACTATCGCTAGAGACTATGCTTTTGCCGCCTTATCCTTCTTCGCTTTCGTCTCCTTAGCCTTCTCTAACTTAGGACAGGGAGTCTTTAAGTTATAGTTAAGAGAATTATAATAAAAGTATAAGCTATACTTTATTTAATATTCCTTCCGAGCCTTCTTCTCCTCTAACGTAACTACGCGCTTCTTGTCTTCGATATTCTTCTTAGTCTAAACTACCTTGCTACTAATCTTTAGAGCGTCTAAATCTATAGGATTATAACTAGAGTCCGCCGTAGAAATAGGAGCCGAAGTAGGCGGAGGAATAATAGGTTATGGAGGACTACTAGTAGACTTCTTATAAAGAAAATTCTTACCAAAAACGCGGCGGTAGACATGGTCGGTATCTTATACAAGGGTAGCTAAATTCGTAAGAGGGAGTTTATTATTATAGAGAGGGTTCTATAAGACGCGATCAGCGACCCTAGAATCTAGAGTATTTTGTAAGAGGGTATAAGCTTCGTATCCTTAAGAGTTTAATACTATATAGAGGGATAAGAAGTTTATAAGGAACTCGTTAGTTCTTATATTGTCTTATTAAAGTTTATAGAGCTTGTTAAAGGCATTACTACGTAAATAGGGATTACTAAAGGTATTGCTTAAGGTAGTAAAGATATCGTTAACAGATTGTAAAGCCGGACTATACTCTCTAAGTTCGTTAATAAAAGGGTTAATATACTTACGTACTTCGCTTTCCAAAGTACTTAAAACGTAGTTCATACGGTTAGTCTTATTAGTCTACTAATCCCGATTCTACTAAAGCTTGATTCTTATACTAATAAGATAGCTACAAAGGTTAGAGGGAGATCGAAGCTTGCTACCGAATTTAATAAGATCGGGATATACCGGGGAACGCGTAACGTAGACTTGTTGTTATTATAAGGTATTCACTAGTGGGGGTATAGGAGCAACTAGAGCTATTTGAGCAGTAGTTCGAAGCTTACTGTTCTATTTCTAGAGTACGACGAATTAATTATAGAGTTACGTATACTTATTCTAGAGTTACGTATACTTATTCTAGAGTTACGTATACTTATTCTAGAGTTTCTAGGTGTTTTCCTTTGCTTCCTCTTCGTCTCGAAGGGCCTCTGTATATACTTGTCTAGATGTTTCTAAACCCTCGACGATGCCCTTGAATATTTGTTAGAATGCTTAAGGGTTTCGGGTCGTAGCTTAGGAGAGTGTCTACGGGTCGTTACGGTAATAGTAAAGGTTATTAGTATCAAAGTATTCTAGTTAAGGTTAAGGTTAAGGTTAAGGGTCTAGTAGATTGTTCCAAGGTACGAATCCGCTAGGTAGTTATAGATTTTGGTCTCTAGCCTAGCCCTCGAAGCCTATACCAAAAGCTTAGTTAGCTATAATAGAATACAACGACTATGTCGATTGTATTAGTTCGTAAAAGGCGGACAATATATTAGGGTAGGGTATTGATTAGATTGTCCGCAAGGAGAGAAGGAGAGAACTCCTCGCGGTGGAACTAACTAAATAGCTACGGAATACCGAATACCCCTATTTACTCAAGCTAATCCATTCACTATAAAACTCGAAATCGAACCTTCACACTTACTAATAATACTATAGCTATTAATACTACTATTATATAAGGAACTCTAACCTTAATTACTACTACCTATATTCTACTAGCTATTAATAGTACTAATATAATTTAGGTCTAACTAGCGATTTAGACTTAATAGACTTAAGTAACTCTTACTAGCGCTAATATAATTTAGATTCTACTAGCTATAAATTATATAATTAGTAGCTATAGATATAGCTATAACTAAACTAATAAAGGAATATAATAACTATATTTATATTTTTAAAGATAGAATTAAGAACTATAAGTCTTAGGATTAGATCTAAATATAATAATATTACTACCTTTAGTATTTCAATAAGAGAAGAATAAAGGTGCTAGTAGAAGTAGGTTTAGAAAATATATATTAGTATAATAAAAATAAAATAAAACGTTAATATTAATAATTTAGTCTTTTATCTTTCTATTTCCTATACTTATTAAATTTATACTAAAAAGTTAGAAATAGTATACTTAACCCCCCCCCTTTGAAAAGAGCTCGCCCCGAGCATCAAAAAAGGATAATTTAACTGCCTTTTCCCCCTTTTATCTGCTAGCGTTGCTGATCTCTTTAAAGAAACCTTCCCAAGCCTTGCTATTTGTCTTCCTTCCAAAGCTGCTATTTGGGATTGCCTTAGTAGACGCTAGAAGCATTTGAATTCACTAGCTTGCTATAGTCGTTGCCGGAGGAGTACGGAGGTGGCACAGGAGAGGAGCGACTATTAAGAAAGCTGTCTGCGAATAGCGATAGAGAGAGGTAGCCTAGGTCTAGTTGGCGCCTATTGTAAGAGTTGTCGAAAAGAACGTGTTGAATGTAAAAGAGGTAAGCTTGCCCGAAATAAGGATTATCGGACGGGCTTAATTAAGAGGTCGCGAATTGGCGAGTACCGAAGAGGCATCTGCGTAGGAGGCTGGCAGAGGATTCGATGATTGTTGTACAATTAGAGAGTAAGGGTCTACCAACGAAGTAGGGTCGTTCCTCACAGCCGTAGCTCAGTATCAGCTAATCCGAAGGAGAACTTTTCCTTAATTTGTTATGATAGTAAGGTATTAGCTCCGAAGCAAAACAAGAGATAACGGGTGCCCGAGGATTGTCTAGTAGTCCTAGCTTTGTGTTTCTTGAGAGAGCTGTAGGAGGACCATGGCTTGGACGTGGGAGTCAAGGTTAAGGTAGACGTAGTAGAATTGCGCAATAGTATCTCCAATGGCTATGCCGTCGACTCGTAGCTTTGCTTTGATAGAAGGGAGCCAGGTGTCGAATTTGTGTGTCTGGCCAGTGAATTTGTCAGGGTCTGGAAGGGAAGGTTTAGGCTTTACGGATACGGTAGATTTGTAATGTGACCGTAGTAAGTAAATCTCGTCGCGCTGTCGCTGGATCTTATCGTGCTGACGCTAGACTTTAGCTTATAATTTAGCGATAGCGGACTGAACTTGAAGGGCATCTATTGTAGAGAAGTCGAAAAAAGAAAGAAGAGGTTTTGTCGTGTTGTAGAAGTGTAGGGTTCTTATATTATGTAGGGCTCTTGCGTACAAGAGAATCGTGGAATCGTGGAATCGTGAACTCAGAGTAACGTACGACACGTACAACGCACTATATAACTGTCGTTTGAAACGGACACGTATAGCACAATCGTGGAACTGTCGACTATACCCTAAGGGCGTGAACGTGGACATGGACATGAAGGGAGTAGCACGCTCGTAAGCGCTACTGTAAGGTGGACCAGTGTTGTTCGAGACCTAGAGCCAGGCTCTCGTAACTATTGTCCGAAAAAAGACCTGGGAATACTCTAGGGCTCTCTAGAGGATCTATTGTAATAATATAACAGACGTGCTTCTGGACAGTCGGAACAAACAACACTCTATTCTTAGGACAATAGATGAGGAGAGAAGGAGAGCTCGAGAGAGCTGGGAACTAAATACAGGTCGTGCGCGCTAGTACTAGCGCGCCTCGCCGAGCGAGCATGTGACATCCAACCCTCGTGACCATAACCGTCACAACATATAGAAGGTAAAGGATATATTATTTAGGTTAAATAGCTTCTAGGGTACTTATAAAGCTATTTATACCTTAATAAATAAAGCCTAGGCTACTAGATAAAGATTAAATTAAGTTATTATATCTAGTTCCTTCTAATAAGAATTAATAATATTATACCTATAAGGAACCTTCTACTTAATAAGAATTTATTTTTAATTAATATATTAATATATCTTAGATAAGTATTTAAAGTCTATTTTCTAAGACGTTATATTTACTTATATAGTATTCTATTCTTATTTACTTACGTTATAGCTCCTTAATAATAACTATAACTACTAAATTTTATTTAATTTATATATCTTAGTACTTTTAGTTTTTTTAATTCGTTTACTATTATAGGTTTTATAAAAGGCGTATTTAAGCTATAACTTAATCTTTAGAATAATAGTATATTATAGTTCTATTTGTTAAGTATAAAAAGTTATCTTAAGACTTTTATTATATAAGTTAAGTGCTTCTTTACTACTACTATAATATCTATACTATTATTCGAATAGTTTATTTTACTTATCTTTAGTTTAATTAATATAAAGGAATTATCTTTTATAAAAGTAATATTAGATTTTATTACTTTCTCTATTTTAAACTTCTCTTTTTTAAACTTCTCTTTTTTAAACTTCTCTTTTTTAAACTTCTCTTTTTTAAACTTCTCTTTTTTAAACTTCTCTTTATTCTTATACTCTTTTACTATATATATAAGCTCTTCTAAGCGAAAAAATCCTTTATATACTAGTTTCGAGAATACTATAAAATTAAAGTTATTTTATATTATATCTTTACTATTTCTTTTAGCCTCTTTATTTTACTATTCTATTATAATCTCCTTAAGAATATTATAAGTTATTAGTTCTACCTAGCGTTTCTTATCTTTAATATTTATCTACTTTACTTCTACTATTATACTCTTTAGCCTAATTCGTATATCTTTCGAGTCCCTAGTACTAATCTATACTATATATATTTTACTACGAATTTTAAAAGTAGTTATAGAATTATTTTACTCTATATTATAAGAGGTTCTATATAATTATACTTAGTAACTAAGGGTATACGTTAGTAATCAAAACTTTATTAAATCTTAAAAATACGTTAGCTAATATATTTTCCGTTCCTAGGAACTAATATACTATAATCTTAATATTATACTTTATTATAATAAGGAGTATTTAATGTAAAGATATATTTACTAAGCTTTTTAATAATTATTTATTGAAACCTATAAATATTATAGTATTATTTATATAAGTATAAACTCTTTTAGTTAACTAAAATAGAACCTACTACTTAAATACTTTTTTAATTACTTTTATCTCTAGAACGTTTATATTAAATATATTATTACTACTTTCTTAATTTATTAACTTTATAAACGCTATATATTATTAGATCTCTAAGGTTTAATCTCTCTAATCTATTTATTTATTTAAATAAAAACATTTATAAATAATTAAACTTCTACCTTATATTTTATAAAGAAAGTAATACTATTAAACTCTTAAACTATATTATACTACTACTCGATATCCTAATAAGCCTTAATTAGTCTTTACTTAGCCTAGTACTTTATTACTACTAGTAGAAATAAAGTAATATAGCTCTAAAGGTTTTTATAAAATATCTAGCTAAGCTAAATTACTAAAGTATAAAAAGTAAGAAACCTTACTAACTTTCTTATATTTTATAGTAAAAGTAAGTTTCTTACTAGTACGTTTATAGTTAAATATAGTACTTTTACTACTTTATTTTATAAAATACTTAGTATAAATTCTATTATATTTATTATATATCCTAGAACCTTAACTTAAGTTCCTTTTATATTCTTTTACTTCTTTTAAAGTATTCTAAGAACTATTATAAATCTATTATAATTATCTTTAAACTTAAGTATTTATTCTTATAATAATCCTACTTAAAAGATTACTATAAAGTTATTTAAATAGTAGATTATATCCTCTTACTTTAAATATAATTATAATATCTAATAAATTACTTTTATAAATATATTAAATATAAAAGAAGAGGTTCGAAGTCTAAATATTAAATAGTTCTCTTAATAAAATTAGTTATTCTATTCGAATCTAAATATTTACTAAACCTTATATATAAGTAGGATATTCCTAAATATATCTACTATATTATACTTTATAATTAGTATACCTCGGCCTTTTTATAGAACTAGTATAATAATTTAATATATTAATAAGTACTTTAAGTATACTACTTTTATATTAATCCTATTATTAACTAGATCTATAGTAGAAAAGAATAGATTATAGATTTATTAGAAAGTACTATCTTCTTTTAGTACTAATCTAAGTAGTAAGGATATAAATCTTTTAAGTAGTAGTAGTTAAACTTTCGAAATTCGTCTTAATTTAAGATCTTTTTAAATATCTACTTCTATAAACCCTTAGTTAAGATTCGACGATTTATAATTCTTTAAATTAACTATTTCTCCTTTCTTTTATACTTAACTAATATACTAAATCGGAGGATTAATATAATATAGAATCTTAAAGACCTTAGATATTAAGCTAATAACTCTATCTACGCGTTAATTATAAGGGATAATAGTAAGTTAATTAATAGCTAAGCTAATTTATTATAATATTAAAATAAAGGTAAAGTATTAAAACGTATAAGTATAAAATAGTAAAAGTAACTCTATATAAATATTTAGAGTAATTCCCCTAATTATATATTAGATACCCCCTTTCTTATACTAAACCTTTATTTAGTTTTAGCCTTATCTTTTAGTTTTTCTTCTTTTTTATTATTTAAGACTCTATTACTTATACTAGAGCTATTAACTTTATATTCCTTAATTATATATTTCCTCTTATATCTTATATAATTATAATAGCGTTTATACTAGGTAGTAGTATAAGTAAAATTATTAAAGTTATAATATAAAGCTAATATATTATTTAGCTCTTTCTTAAACCTAACTTTTTTAACTTTACCTCCCCGTTTATTTATATTTAATCTACTACTATTTTAGTTTAGTATCCTCGGGTATAAATAATAGTATTATATAATATATTATTCCGGAAAAAGCTACTTATTAGTATTATATAAATTATTTTAAAACTTTCGTTCCTTAGTAGAAGAACTTCTTTTAGCTAGTTATATAATTTTATTAAACTTAATATCTTATTATAGAATACTATTTAAGCCCTGTTTAGGTTTAGGTATTTATCTTTAAAAAAGACGTTAATAATTAATATATACTACCTAAAACCTTTACTTTAAATTATATATACATTTCTATAATCTTTTCTTTTAATTTACTTTTAACCTTTATACTTTTTCTTTTTCTATTATTAAATACTATATTATAGTCCCTCTTATTATTATCGAAATCCGCTTTAAAAGTTAATTTATAGACGTTAATTAAGTCGAATTTCTCTAATATAATATCTATTAACGTGGTTTACTACCGAGCGACGCATATCACCGAGCAACGCACTTTTCCCTACCCTGCTACCTAAAGGGTAAAATTAAATAATCACAACATATTATATTAATTAATCTGAATCTAAATCTGATGAACTAGAAGTATCTACAGCCTCTTGACAAGTTCGTGTATTATGACTAGACTTCCCGCAGGTACTACATCGTCGCCTAGACGGCTGCCCCTCTTTTTGCCTACCCCACTTTGTGACGGTTATGGTCACGAGGGCTGAATGTCACATGCTCGCTTAGCAAGGCGCGCTAGTACTAGCGTGCGCGACCTGTATTTAGTTCCCAGCTCTCTCGAGCTCTCCTTCTCTCCTCGTCTTTTGTCCTAAGAATAGAGTGTTGTTTGTTCCGACTGTCCAGAAGCACGTCTGTCACACCCTTAGAGCGCTTGTCGCGTCGAGCCTGTTCCTCTACTTCCTTCTAAGCTAATACGTCCTGCGCATCCTCTACAGTAAGTGCCCCCCCTTGACGGACCCGAGTCTTTTTAGCCCTCCGGCGTTTACTTAGTACTTCATTTGCCTTGCGAAGGGTACGGACTTCGGCTAATAATAAAGTCATCTCATAAGCTAACAGCTCCGTACCCTTAGCTAATATAGCTACTGTCTAGAAAATAGGGATTAGCGAGCTTCCTTAATAACGTGTAATCCGATTCTTAACTAATGTCGTCTATAAAAGAGCATTAGTTAGGTTATAAGGAGTCTATGAGACCCAAAGGTTAATATCGGCAAAGGGGGTAATAGTAGGTATTAGAGTCCGTAACCTTATATCAAGCTTTGAAAGAACAGCTTACGGGTTAAAAGGCACTAAGCCAGCTCTACGGAATCCAGCTTGGCCATTCTAAGCTATTATAGGGGCTAAATAGGCTACTTTAAAGGCGAGAAAGAACTCGACCTTTGTAATATAGTTAATATAAGCTTTAATAAAAGTCTTAATTTCTCGACTATATACCCGTTTTAAGACACTAAAACACCTAATATCGAGTGGCTAGGTCAAATAAGAGGAATAAGGAGGTAAATAGAGAGTAATAATATTGTGTGCCTTATAGTACTCTTAGAATTCGGCCGACTCGTGACTCTTATGTCTATCAAGGACAAGTATTCGATATAGACCCTTTGCTTGAGCAGAAGTATACTTATCGAAGTGCTTAAGCTATTCTAGACCTGTCTTATTATTTGTCTATCCGTTACTTATAGGTTTAATAACCTAGTCGTGTAAGAGGCCGCCCTTAGTATACTAACTTATAAGATGATTCTTCCCTTGAACTACTAAAAACGGAGGGATACTCTAACCTTTGCTATTAACACAAACAATTGCTGTCGCCTATTCCCGATTGCCTAGCTGAATTGCCTTGCCTCTACTACGTTGATCTGCGCGAGTTACAACTATTACTAGGGAGATTATACCTACTATAAAGCCTGTCTCGTTAAAGTTGTAGAGATCGGAGTTTATAATACCATATTTCGCCCGTATATTCTCAACTAGTCGATACTACGCGCTAATAAGCTCCGGATCTTCGTACAAGGCTCTTTAGAAGTCATAAACGCGATTAAAACGCGTCTTTAACTCCGGTCGTCGTTGAATAAATCGATATGCCTAGTTCTTCCCGACGCGTAGTGCCCCTTGGGATTGGAGTAGGAGATTCGCTATATCTTTAATACTAGTTAGGCGGGGCGTAAATCCTCTCGAATCTAGATTAAGTATATATCGAACGATTGTGTCCTCCTCTAAGTCGTTCAATTTATAACAATTAGCTTTAATTTTAGGGCGATAGGTTCGGCCAGCCATTCTATGTCGAAGTGTTGCTTCAGGGACCTTGTAGATCTCTGCTATAGAGCGTTTGCTTAGCTTTTTAGACGTTCGAATAGCCTCGATAGCTAGAATGATTCGCGCTTCTTGGGTTTGAATTTCCATAATAAATGGTTGAAAAAACGCGTCTTGAAGTTTATAAGTAGTGGGGTGGGGAAAAGTGCGTCGCTCGGTGATATACGTCGCTCGGTAGTAAACCACGTTATATATATATATATAATTAATCCCCTAAAATTATAATAAGAGTTACTTTTATTTATCTAATAGCTTACCTTTATTATTATTATCTACTACCTAAACCCTACCTACTTCCTATACTTATACTAGTTCTACTATTGTATTAAATACTCCTCCTAGGTTATTTATAATAGCTATAACTCTTACTTATAATTCCTATCTTAATAACGCTATTTGTATATTATATTCCTCTAATTATAGATAATTCTCTAATAATAATTAACTTTATAATACCTATTAAATTAGTAGTTATTAGTTATTTTATTATTATTATAAACAAGTAATCGAATAGATTAAACGATATATATAGGCTTACTTAGTTACCCTTAATACGTAAAACATACTCCTTATTTTAAAACCAAGAACTAAATAAATTATAAAATAATATAATATAAATAAATATATTATATAAAACTATTTTTTACTTTATTTAAAATAATAACTAATTTTTTTTAAGTAAAGTTAAAATAAAAATCTAAGTAAATAACTATAAAGTTAATATAAAAGACTATTTGTATTATTATAAAAAGTTATAAGTTCTAGAGGCTTTTTTTTATTGAAAGTTAATTTAAATAAAAGAAAACTTAAACTATAATAAAATAATATTTTAAGAACTAAGTTTACTTGATTTATTTATAACTTACTAGTTTATAAATACTTAGACTAAAACTCTACTACTTTTATATTAAAATATAACTTTTATTAATTACTTATAAACTAATAAAAGACTAGAAAAGCTAAACTAAAAGATATAAGTATATTTTTAAAACTTTATTAATTAAAAATGATTTAATTAATAATACTAGCTTTTTATAGTTTAACTAGTACTTAATTAATATTACTAAGCAAATCTTAGAATAACCCTATTTTTTATAATATATAAATATAATATAATTTCTTTTATTTTATTAAAAATAAAGTCTAATACTAATATAAAGCTACTTATATCTAAATAAGCTAAGGTATTTATAAATAAAATAAAATAAATTATTATTTTATATTAAACAAATATAATAAATATTATTTAAAAAGAAAAAGAAAATATAAATTAAAAAAACTCTAGTATTAATATATTAAAAAAGTAATAAAATATAACTAGATTTATATAACTATTATATAAACTAGCTAAAGAGAAGTCTAAATTATATATATATAAAATATACAATTAAAAAAGTATTATTATTAGTTTTTATTTATTTATTAAAAGTCTTTAGTAATATTTACTTTATATTTTATATAAATCTTTTATATTAAGTAAATTAAAATCTTTTACTAAAGTAGAAAACTAATAATAAATAACTAAAATCTACGTTATTTAAAATATATAAAAATTAGTAAATAAAAAAGATACTATATATTTAAAATAAAGTTAAAAGAAAAAGAATAGTCTAATAAATACTAGTAAAATAATTAAAATACTATAAACTAATATAAGAACTTTTAAAAAACTTATTAAATATTATAATTATAAATAATTTTAAAACTAAATATAAAAATCCTAAGATATATAATGGTTTATAAGTTATATAAAAAAAAAGATTAAAATATTAATATATTAAATTCTTAAAATATAATAAAAACTATATAAATTATTAAAGTTATAAAATGAAATAAATACTTTTAATTTAATTTTATTATATTATTTTATTTACTATTTTAAAAGCTACTTTAAATATATTAGAAAAAGCTTAAAAAATACTAGAAACTATATTATTACTACTATATTATTATTACTAACTAAACTAAAGATTAGAGACTATAAAAAAGAAAGTAAAACTTATAAAATTTATTAATTTTCTTAGTATAAACTAAGTTATAAAACTAAAAAAGAAATACTACTAAAGCTAGAAATAGTAAGTAATAGCAAAAAAATAAGAACTAAAAGAAACTTATAATATATTATTTTATATAATATCTTTAATAATAAAATAAGTTACTTTAGTTATAATATTCTTAATAACTAATAGTTAGTAATAAAAATATAATAAAAAATAGTATATTTATAAAAAAAGTAAGCTCTTTTTTTAAAAATTCTTTAAAGTCTTTTAAGTCTTAAAAGCCTTTTTTAGATTAGTATAAACTATTATACTAAAAAAATTATTAACTAATAAATATTAAGTAGTATATAAACTTTTACTAGTTAGTAGTACTTAAACAAGTCTAGATAATATAAGTAATATAAATAAATTAAAAACTATTATAATTACTAATATCTTTCAAGTAAAATTTAATAAAAACTTATAAATTTTTATAGTTTTTCTTTTTCTTAGTATAAGTAATATATAACTAAGATTAGTTTAACTAAATTAGTTAATAAATACTAGATCAGAAGTATTAAAAACTAACTTATTATTTAGTTCTTATAATTAATACTAGCTTAGATATAACTAATATAGATACTAGAGTAGATATCTTTTTTAATTAGTACTAGGTAAATATTATAATAAATATATATATATATATATATTTATATACTTATAATTATTAGTATTATTATTAGTATTATTATTAGTATTATTATTAGTATTATTATTAGTATTATTATTAGTACTATTATTATTAGATAAAAGAGAAAGAGAAGAGAAAAGAGTAAAAGAAGGTTCTTATATTATAGTTCTTTATAAACGATTCTTAAGAAGCTATATATTAGTCTAAAGTAGTTATTATAAAGTAATATAAAAGGTTAGCCCCTAAAGTAGAATAATAGCTATACGAGTACTTACTAAGCCTTACTAAGAAAGCCCCTAGGCCCCTTTTCTCCTTTATAGTAGAGCCTAAGAAGATTCCTTCTCTCTCTTTTATTAAACGTATTAAATACTATATTAAACCTTCTATATATACGTTAGTCTCTTATAATAAGTAGTATACCTAGTATTCTACTCTAGGGGCTAACCCCTTATATAATATAACGTAATATAAGTTCTAGCTTTTACTAGAGATATAAGAGTCTTTTCTAAAACTCTTATACTAAGATTATTCTTTAATATATTAGAAGTTATTAATAATAGTAATTATTATATAATAACTCTAATTATAAAGTTATTTAAAATCTAAGTTAGTAGCTATTCCCTCTAGATACAAGAGTTATATAAAAAACCGTATACTAAAATTAAATATAAGTAGCTATAAAACTAGGTTAAATTAAAACTTAAATACTTAGAAATATTAGTTAGTTAATTAAATAATTTTATTTTATAAAGAAAATATTATAAAAGTAAATATTTTACTCTACTTTATATATACGTTTTTTTTATAACTCTTGTATCCAGAAGGAATAGCCTAAATAATAATTATTTTCCCTTAGATCCTTAGATAAAGGCTATAGGTAGGTAGGCGTCGGGTAGTAGCGGGTTAAAGTCGGGAGTAGGTCGAGGGGTCGGGATAGGAGCGGGTAGGTTACGTAGGGGAAGCCTACCACCAAAAGCCTTTATAAGGAGGGTCTAGGTATTCGTAAAAGAATGACGTTTTTAGCTAAACGGGCGACGTTTTTACCTATTTAAGCCTTATAGGTTAATATAGCCTAGTTATCGGCTCTACTCCTATCCACTCCAAGTGTACGATTATACCTAGGCCTTGATACTATGGAAGGGATTAAAGCCTTCTCGAGAACTAGTTATTAGTATAAACCGCCTAAATTTATTCTATTGTCCCCCCTACGCTGTTTCTGGAAAAGGTATATTTTCAAATAAAGAGCGTGAGTATTCTATTCAGACCCTCCGCCCTCTTGAGACCAGCTGTAAAGCGGAAACTTCGAATTAAAAGACTATACTATAAGCTAATTGATCTTCTGTATATTTGAGCCGGATTTCCAAGGACTGATCTATTTAACCCCTTTCCGGAAACCACACAAGGGGAACTACAAGTACAGTACAATTAACATCACCTATCGCCTAAATACTTTATCCTAGGCGAAAAATTCATGCGAACCATTCTCGATTGTTTCGCTCGCGGTACAAAACACCGATAGAGTTTACTACCAGTAACATCCTATTATGAAAGGCAGCTAGACCGATCCAGGTTAGCACTTGATACCTCTTCAAACACTCCCCATCTCTTTAACAAGTCTTTTGAAAACTTCTCAAACCCGACTTCAATTCTCAAGGCCGCAGACAGATTCTAAATTCGAAGTTGACTTCTCTTTGCTTGTAATTTGTGTTATTTCTTGAGAGGCGTAATACGGTGTTGCGAACCTTCCAACCGGGTAGTCGCTCTAGAACTGGTAGTTGTCTACGACGCGAGTCAATCCAGACCTACGGATCGAGTTCTGACCGGAATAGAACTACTCCCGAGACTGAAAGAATCATTTCGTGACACCCCTTTCGACACACGCATACACGTTTCAACGCAACGCAGTGAGGAGCAACTGCCACCTTCTAAGTAAGGTTCTGGCTGATAAGAGCATCGACCTTTTTGAAGTACGTGCACATGTAAGGCTGAAATCGGTCTGTTTTGGTGTGGCTTTAAAGGCGTATATTCCCAGCCTGGAAGGGTTACCAAGTTCACAGCTATACAATATTTCTTCATGTTGATATAGGGGGACTTGGGTATTCCATGATCGATGTATACATCAATCCCGGATCTCAATAGCTCCCGGTTAGAAGAGAGAACCATCTTGTGGTCTGGTATAAAGCCTTGTACTTCTCCCAAGACCTCCTCCCAATTTATCTTCAGTCCATTAACAATTTTTCTGTTCTGACCTTTTCCTCTTGTTCTTCTTCTTTTCTTTTCTTTTCAACGAACAGTTGTTTTCATTGCGTGAACTGCTGGCCAGCGTCTTTTTTCATTTCATATATCCACCATGCGTTCCGAACTTATCTCCAAGGCTCTCGCCATCGTTTTCTTGGTCGCTGCACCTCTTGCTTCCGCCCAGCCCGTGAAGGCCGGCGGGGTTCAATTAAGCGCTCGGGATCTCATTTCCTATTTGAATTTCGCACGATCCGTATTCTCTGACGAGGCGGGAGCGGAGTCTTCTATCGAGAATGATGCGTACGGGGAAGTTGAGAGTGACGATGAGGAGGACTCCGTTGAGGTTAAGAGAGACACTCCTGCCGCGGACGATGCGTATGGGAATATCAAGAGTGACGAAGAGGAGGATTCCGATTAAGACTGTGGGGGGTCATAGTAAGTTGCAACTGACTTGTAATCTTACTTCTAGGGAGCAAAGCTAACCCCGGGAAAGACTACAAAAAGCTCGAGGCAACAGAATCGGGGGTAGTGGTTAAGCTGCGATACTGAACATTACCATTTACTAGGATGATTGGGTTGTATAACGACTATATACCTGCTTGTTTACAAATATCAGCTACCAAAAAATAAAACAAGGAATGTTGCACAATTCGCCTACGCATAACATTTAATTCATTTTTATCTAGGGGCCAACTAACTACGTAAATAAGAAGCAGATTTGGAAGATGTGTCGCCAGACAATTTCTGGGCTGCTCTCCAATATCCCTAGGCCCGTGATTGCAACCTTACTATTCGGCGTGACTCACACCCGAGAAGCCTATAGAGTTAAAATAAACTTCATCTGATAAATTACGAAACCTCGCAAGATCTGACATACAACCTACTCACTTCGTATCGTCTGACCGATGACATCTACAGTAAATATGAGTTCCTTACCAGTAGAAGCTCCAAAGTTCTCACCCTTTCTCCTCTTTCTCCCACAGACCCCATCTCAGAAAAACCTCATCCTAGTCCCCAGTCCCCTCGCCATAACTACCTCCTCCTACCGGACCCTCTACCGTTCCGTGCATGCCTCACCTGAATTTTGCATGATGGGTTTCGGACCATCTTGGCCTCCCAAGAATTGGAGCGATAAAGAGACCGAGGCGTGGATGAGACGATGTGATGTCGATAAATCCTGGGGTCCACGGGGAATGGGAGATTTTGCTATCGGCCTTCTGCCTGGAAAGATAGAGAATTCAGGTCGGGAGGCGGGTGCAAGCGGGTTGAGAATCTTGAAAGAGGGGGAATGGGAGAGTTTTATGGAGGCTCGAGGTGGAGAGGGGCCGTTCTTGGAGGGGTTGGAATATGTGGGGTATGCGGGGATTAGAGATGCCACTACCACTTCTCTTGTATCTGTTGGTCGCCCAGAGACCTTCCCGGGCTATTTGGAGATGATCGAGCTGAGGTACGGCATCGCGCCTGAATACTGGGGACGAGGCCTTGCGAGGACTGCAGCGGAGGGGGTTATGGAGTGGGGTGTTTTCGAGCGCGGGGTTAGAAGGTACATTGCCGAGACCGAGAAGACAAATGTAAGAAGCGGGAGAGTGCTAGAGAAGATGGGATTCCAAAAAATGAAGACGAATTACTTTCAAAATGAAAGTGAGTTTGAGTGGGGGTTGGATGCAGCGAGGTTCTTAGACCAGGGAAAAGGGAAGAAAGCGGGGAAGGCGTGAGAGGTGGGATGAAATTGGGTATCTATCTATGATCTAAGTAACTACCTACGATGCTGTACTAGTATGGTCCCTATTCTATTATGTCCAAAATCCACCAAATTAAAGAACGTGACGCTTATCGCTATGCCGAATTCATCTGATGAAATATAGGGTAGGACTGATGTAACTTGAAAAAACAAAAACAAAAACAAAAAAACGAAACAAAACAAAACGCTACGCCTTAGAGAATGACTGAAAACGCCCGAGTCCAGGCTGAGGACACGATTTACTAAAAACTTCTCCTCCTCTTCCTTCCACGTCTTTCCTCCCTCCAATCATGCTCAACTCTGCTATTACTCCCATGAATGATTCTCGTTACAACCAAACCCCTCGCAACATTCGCTACCATCTCCAACCCATCATAGAGCTCCGGATCGTCTCCTCGAGCCCAGCTAGTCCTGAAGGAGGCTGCTGTAGCTGTAACAATTCGTTTGCCCTTTGGTCCAATCCATGGACCCTTTCGATCGCTTAGGTGAAGTGCTTCGATTACCCCAGCAAGTGCTGCGACCTTTGAGGCCTCGAGGGCTCTGTTCTGGAGAACTTCTTGTCTGTTCTCGGGTAGAGGAAGAGATGAGTTGCGTTGATGATGGCGGTGTTGATGGCGATGGTGCGGTCGATGGCTATCCGTGTCTCTCATCCCGACCACAACTTCAACATCCGATTCTTCCTCGGATTGTTCAGCGGTCGAGAATCTGTCTTCGGGATGCCGATAGTAATCATTCCTTGGTGTCTTCCTTTCAAAACTGCCCTCTTTCTCTAACCGACCTCGAGGTTGTTCCTCGCCGTAGACCGTTCCTTCATCATTCACGATTATGGTAGGAATGTTGACACTCATCGAGCCTTGCGACGTTTCTTTCGAGGATGAAGATTCGCTGTCATGGTGGAAAACTTCCCGTTCCTTCTTTCGTAGCTTTCGTTTGAGATGTCTTAATTCTCTCCTGAGCTCGCCTTCGGTGGTTCTGTCACTCGCTCTATCTTCTGCCTCGTTACCTCTGGAGTGACTGTGGGAGCTTCTCTTGGATGTCTCATCGGCCCTTTCACGCTCGCGCTCGTCTTCATCGAGATGGTGTTTAGCAGCAGCCACAGCAGCGGTGAAGATAACCGGACCAAATTTAGAGAGGAAGGTTTTGGTAGCATTCTTCAGGGCGGCGGAATCCTGTTTAGATGTTTTGGGGCTGTCTGGCATATCTGTTTGATTGAATGTAGCTCAAGGTTGAGATGAAGTGGGTTGGCTATGGCTTGTAATGAGATATGCAAATTAACCAAATGAATGTTGGGATTAAAGAAAAACATGAAATAAAAGCACGCACAACGAGAGCAGAGAGAGTAGTACATAGACACAAATTAAGAATGATAGTTTTATCAAGATGATTACCGGCACGCGCTTTCTCGTTCGCGCGTGACTATCATCGCGTGCACATAAATGAATCACCACTGGAACTTTCAGCGCACCAGACTTCTGGTTAGAAGCAATTCGCGGGTGTTTTATGGAGCTATGTATATAAGATATAATACAATGCATAAGATAGTATATATAGTATATATATAGTATATATATAGTATATATATAGTATATATATAGTATATATATAGCCAGCTGCAGGTGCGAAGTTTGACTCGCACAGGCCCAAATCCAAATTGGAAGTGCCCAGGCCTCTTGGTCATGTGCGAACGTGGCTGAAGCGCGCCTCGATCGCGTCTCCTCAACCTTGAAGTGACAACCAGATCCAACTCCATCATCACCTGGCCCCTTTCCGAATCTCATCGCCCAAATGCCTCGAACTAGTCGTCCCTGGTCAGTAAAGCCGAAGCCATACTCGCGCCCGAATAATAATATCAATTCCAACCCCACTTTGAAACCAAAGAAATCAGCTTACCCCTTGAACAAAATCAAATACCGACCCTACAACTTCCCTAACTTTGCACCTCCTCTAAGCCTGTTTTTCAAATCAACAGCGTCTTGGGATACGGAGAAACTTATTGGCAAGGCCTCTCAGAATCAACTTCAGCGATGACTTTGATATCAGAGAGTAAGATCACACTCTTGTACTCCAAACTCCGTCTTCCAGAGCTATCTATAATTCTGCTCCTCTCTCATCAATTTCAAATGCGGAAACTCGGACAATGGCAAAGGATGTTCCATTTCCGACGACGCAGTTATCCGATTATCATCCGCTTGTCCCAATCTGAGGCACGTCTTTCTCGAGGCAGCTACACAGCTTACAGATGCAACGATAATGGCTTTGACTACAAATTGCAAAGAAATCATATATATCGGAATAACAGGACACGACAGGGGAACCGGGAAGATTACAGAGGAAGCGTTGAAATCGTTGCAGAAAGATAAAAAGAGAGGTACGAGTTTGAAATACTTGAATCTTATTGATCAGCGTGGCGGGTCCAAGTTTGCGCAGGCTTGCAAAGCTTTGACGAAATCTAGAAGTATCTTGGCGATAGATGAGGGACGGACGGATGGAGATGGTATTGCGGCCTCGTTTGTTGCGAGTATGACGGGTGGCGAGGATACTTCCACATGGTTTGGGGGGAAGATGGTTTCTGAGAGTACTGGGTATGGTTTCTATTAAAGTCATCAGCCCTGGCCTGTCATTGTAATTTTCTTCTGCGAATGTTCTTCAACTGTTGTTGATACCCATTACGCTTTATTTCTCCGGACGTTGATTGTGCCCCACATCACATTTTGCTAGACTAATATAATACATTCTTTGGGTATGTGGTTAAAATCCCCTGCATATCACACACTCAATCCAGTCTTTGAGAAGCACTCAGAGAGGATTGCTTACACTCTACCTTTGCAAGCTTGGCCATTAAATTTCACAACGATACAGGTTTCATAACAAGCTCCTTTTATACTCAATTTACTCGATATGCCCTCGCCATTGAGAGAGAAACTATCGTAAAGTACAAGATAAAAAATTGGCTGATGTCGTCCAAATCTCTCATACTCGTCTTCCCGTGTATTCTTCGTAATGTAAGACTACATATCGTCATCGTTCATCGCGCATTAGGTTGAACTTTTCTAGACATGCGGTTCCATGTTTCGTCGGAACCTTGAGATCGTGGTTATCGTCAACTGTCATCCGTCCGGTACGTATTAATATCCTCGCCGTCGCAAACGCCCCCCAAGATGAGAAAAAATCGAAAGGGGTGTACCCATAATCGAACAGATCCACCACAGCCTAAACCACCTTCACGATCAGAATCTTTCCTACCATCTCACATCTCAATTCCCAAATCCCAACTTTCCACAAAGCAAACCGAGTTTCGAACCCCCTCGCAATGCTCCAACCCCAACCCCAAACCCCCACCTCTCTCAAACACCTTTTACCTTCAGCGCCCGGGTCTTCTCCCTAATCCCCACAAGCCAAAGATTCAACGCAAGATGCAACTCCTTCATCTCTTCAACAATACCCATAGCCTTGACAAACGTCTCCATCTTCTCCTCGACATCTGCTTGTCCCCCTTTTACGCGTTTCTTCTTGTTATCCGATTTCTTACTCGCACTTCCACCACGAACCTTTCCCTTACTTCCTCGTTTCAGATCGTTGTCATCTTGAGAAAGTTCAGAAGGAGAAGCGGGAGTCGCATCATCCTCACCCAACACCAGAACAATGGTACTCAGCAAAGTCTCCAAGTCCTCCTTCATCAGCGAATTTAGCTCCATCCCCAAGATCTCGGCTAGGGAGGCGAGATGCGATTTCATACTTGTCTTATGGGCCGTCATGTGGGTGCTGAATTCGTCCTCGAGTTCCTTCAGGAGCTCGTCCTTCTTGCCGTTGTGGAGCGGAATTTGCTCTTGGTGTGTAAGAGGGACAGCGAGAACGGGGTCAAGATGCGACTTCTTGGTGTTGTGGGCTGTGATACCTGGCAGGAGGGTGCTAGCGAGGAGGAGGAAGGGGATTGGGATGTGCATTTTGATGAGGTGTTGTACAGAGACTCTTATAGGCGTATAGACTGGAGACTGGATGGGACGAGAGATGGCGGTTTGGAAGTGGCGACGAGACTCTCGAGAAGATTTTGTGGGCACTGGTATTGACGAGCTCTGGTGTGGTAGCAGCCGCAGTTGTCGAACTGATAGCGACTTTCTCGTGCGATGCTGATCCTTGGACCAGAGAACCAGACGTGCTTCTCAGAAGCTTTAAATTGATGTCGTCAAGAATTCGTTGTTGGACCGTAGGACGCCCTCCAGCTGGTGAATACAACGAAGCCGATCAATCCGCAGACTCGACAAGATAGTCTTTGCGCAGGAGCAAGGTGAAGTACAAGGACGCTTGAGATGGGCTCGGTAAGGAGAGATGGCGCGGGTGTTTTGACGGAGTCTCGTGGTAGGGTTGGTGTTGAAGGTAATGTTGCGCAATTGAGCTCCACACTACGCAGGTATATTTTTTGCCCAAAGCCAACTTTGCACCGCCTCTGCTTGCTTTATCATCAGAAGAAACGTCGAATCCAGATTCACTGTCGCGAAGACTTGTTTTTGGGCTCACTATTCCGTATTCACCTCCAACAGTGATAGCCTCCTTTGTCATTGTCCTATCGCTTCACCTTCCAGAAGTGGCGACAGGGGTCAGCAAAATAGAAGTATACCACAATAGTAAAGAGTGATGCTCTATGTTCCAAACTTTTTAGAACGATGATGTTACATCTAAATTAAAGGCAGGTTGTAGCGACGTAACTCACAACAAATGGATTTCAAGACCCCTCCGCGCTTATCCGTAGAACCTCACCTCGATCTGCTCTCGCTAACCTAGGCTCGCGGAAAATCAGTAGCGGACAAAGCTACTTGCTAGACTATTACGGTTGTGGTTCACTAGGAGAATTTAAACTTTAGCTGGAAGGTTCAATTCATGAAATACAGTTTTTTGTACAGTCCGAATCAGCTTGGGCGAATCCATCTGAGTTAGTGGCTTGGATCAGACAAGAAGAGGGGCGGAACAAGGGGAGAGTTTCACTATTGATTTTCATGTTCGCTAGGAGGGCACAATTTATGACTCAAAGAACCGGGATCAGATTGAAGAAAGTTGAAATTATGCTACACTACAATATATAAGATTCTCTAAACCAAGATACCGTACGCCATAGAATGCAAAACCACCGCCGCCCCAAAACACCAGGGTATCTCAATATGAAGGAACATGACCCATCCATTTCCTACTTCCTCTCACATCATTTCGAACTTTCAAAACAACAACCCAATATCCACATCTCTCCACCTTCCCCTCTCAGTATGTCTCCATCGATCCTTCTCCTTCTTGCCAGCCAAACTCACCCTCCCACCCAGATCCAAATTCCAACTTCCCGTACACCCATCCCTCACATTCCCCTCCTCACTCCCATCCAGCAATGCTTCTATTCCCATAAGTGAATCATCACTGCCCTCAAGATCCGGCCTCAGTGTAAAAGAGATCTTGCTTTGAGTTTGTCCCAAGAATCCACCCAGCGCATGACGTTCGACAAAGGTCCCATTCTCATCCCAGGTAATGACGTGGAACTGGGGCTTCAATTTTGCAGCTTCGATACGTAGTTGTGCCATTCTCCGGGAGAGCGCGAGACTGACACCTTTATCACTGGAGCTATCAGAGGAGGACGAGGAGCACGAGTCGATGCTTGAGAAAGCAGAGCGAGTGGGCGATTTAAGATCCTTGGAACTTGTACTTCCCGAGTAACTGTGACTTGAACCGAAGTGAGATCGTGTTGGGGAGGACAGTACCGGCATGCTTTGGGAGATTGGCAGACCACCTTGTCCTCCTCCTAGGTTACGGTATTTATCGCCTGGTAGTTCAATTTTGTCGATTGGTCTGCAGAGTTTTTGGAGATGGCCTTCAAAGTCGGTTGGTGCTCGGATGGTTCTTAAAGAGGGAAAGCCGCAGTGGGATATCGATTTCGAGAGAATTTCCGTGACCCTATCCTCGAGTGGAGAGATAAATTCCCAGTGCATGTATTCAACTGTGGGTGATGCTAGATATGGGTACAGAAATATGTCGACGGGTGATGGGCAAGTTACTTGAGAGATTGTGAAATGTGTGAGATTTTGGATATGTGAGAATATTCGAGCCAAGACAGGAAGCGAGTCTATTGACAGTGAAATTAGGGATAACGATCTCAATTTTTCTGTCCTTGCATGTGACGAGAAATTTGATATTCCTTCGTCGGTGACTCCAGGGAGATTCTCCAGGCGCAAAGATTTTAGAGCGGGCAGTATTTGTAAGGTCTCATCGTTAAAATCCGATGCTGGAAATGACGAGATATGTAGGTTCTCTAGCGAGGGTAGAGAATCGAAAACATCCATGAATAACGGTGAGCTTAGCCTGCCATCTGGGTTGCAATGCATAACCAATGTTTGAAGGTTCGACCAATTGCTGTTGAAATTGAGAAACTCGATGCACTGGTCTCTCGATAGAGGGTTCGGTACAGATTCCGGACTATTAAAATCCGTTTCTGATATCTTTGATCGTCGTTGAGGCTGAGAATGCGAGGAGTTGCCTGATATAATCCACACACGTTCTAGCAACTTCCGCCTCGTCGACAAAGCGTGGACCAACCTAGAGAACTCGTGCTCATAAGTGGTGTGAAAGCCTGGTAGTCGCTCCAGGTTGGGGCATGCCATTATCACCGAAGCAACAAGATCCCTATATTCCTCCTCCTTTCCACCTTTGGCTGCTTCAGGTATGGCTGGAACCTTGAGAGACTTGACATGTGCGGCAAGGTCGGGTCGAGCGTGTAAGGTCCTCGAGAGTAACCTAAGCCTTGTGCCATATTTAACCTTGAATTTCTTCTTGATGTGAAAGGTGGAATCGCTGCCAACCAGTTGTATGTCCTCGTACAAAAGGATCCTCGCAACATTCCACCATTTTCTGCAGCTTGCTCCAACCGCAACGAGATCTCGCATGTAACATGTTGAGCAACTGAGACTTGCTGGACCCAAATGTGAGGCTTTCAATTCCTTTAAGACATGGAACAGTATCTCCTCTGGCAACTTTCTGAATCCCTCTCCGGCAATTCGTGGTTGGTATGACTTTCCAAATGTGATTGTTGTTGGACTGGAAGGCGCCGAACCCGAACTTAGTTTCGGCGGGGTCATCAGTTGTCGCTTCCCCTCGCCATATTTTGGGAAAGGGTCATTGAAATAACCTCGAAACTGACCGTTCTGGGCCATCGAACGGTGTAAGTCATCGGTCGAGTTCGAAATGGACGACGCTGGACTGATGGAATCTAGTTCGCGGTCGACAGAGGAGGTGGTACTCAAGGGACTCTTCTGCCTGGACTCGAAACTTGAGCGGGTACTCGTACTAATACTGGAGGAGGATGCAGGCCGGGGTTGCACCAAAGGATCCATACTTGGCGAAAGTCCCCAGGGTAGGAAGGGAGGCGTGGAAGAAAACCCCGACTGGGCGTTTCGAGGAGTGGACGAATATATAGGATAAGAGGATGCAGACTTGTGTTTGGGTATAAATGGAGTGGTTGGCAGACCAGCGCGAACGGATCGTGTTATGATATCTTGGTCGCTATGTCTACGGCCGGCCCTTGCAGTAGCGGTAGCGGTACCCGCGGCCCTCACCCTCTGCTGGTCCTCACTGCCGGCACCGAATTGTTGTTGCAATCTATCGACGGACCAGAAGTCCTGGGGGAATTGGAGCGAAGGCAATCTGAATGTTTGGAGCGGTGGAAAGGGAGAAGGGAGGGGAGAACTGTGGGAGGCCAAGTCAGACCGAGCAGAGCATTCTCATACTGTACTGTACTGTACTGTACTGCACACAGCAAAAACAAAACAGAGTGATGACCGTTCCTCATTCAGAAAATCTGGGGGCAACAGGGGGAAGTAAGACGCCATTTTCAGACGGGCCTGCACGCCTCTCAGACACCCTGAGGCGGGATGAATGAATATCAGTGGGTGCTGGCATGCCGAGTTGGGTCGAGGTTGGGAGGTCATTGGGCCCAAAAAGGAAGTGGAAATTAAATCAGAAGCGGGTGCAGCTGCAGCGGCTAAGGGGCAAGCACTGATCTGATAGGCAACACCATACGGTACTCGTACACCATACCATGGCTTTGGCCTTAGGACCAGGTGTGGTGTTGTGTGGTGGTATTGATGGTGGCAGGCATGCTAACAGCACAGCACAGGCGAGACAGGGTGGTAGCACCGTAGTAACACCCGCATCGCATCGCATCGCAGCGCAGCGCCTCGACACGGTACGCTTTGGTGCTATTCTTGGGCACCGAATCTGCCGACGGGAACGGGAAAAAGGGAACGAACGTGAATGGAGAAAGCGAGATGCTTCGTGGATTTGCTATTGCAAGCATCAAACACCATTGCCGAAAGACGGCCTTTGGTATTGTGTGGAGTATGTACTCGGCACAATTTGCTTGAGAAATCCAATTCCAATTCCAATTCCAATTCGGACACTACTACGTGACCGACCGAAGATCCCTTTGTATGGTAGGTACTCGAGTACTAGTACGGAGATGATATTCAAGCAACGCAAGGACAGTAAAGTGAGTACTCGTACGGAGAATGACAACCAAAACAACCGAATACCAAACCAAGACACCACACTACACCAACCAAGGGACACGAAACATGAAACACAAAACACTTGCTCGCGTAGAACAGCAGTAACCTTACGTACCTTGAATATGAATTTTCAAAGGCATCTTGATCTACACTGGAACGCCTGGAGGATATCCCACAGCACTCGCCTATGCCCATGCCCATGCCCATGTTTGCCATGAGGCCCATATTGTTCGCGCGGGTGATGCTTGGTCGTCGACGAGGACCTCCACCAACCGCATCGAGAGGAGAGAGAAATCGTCGGTTTTGGTAAGCGGGAGGAGTCGATGAACAATCCATCGTCTTTGCTGCGGTGGCACTCGACTTTCTTCTGCAACCCTCCGGTGCTTCCTCCAAGGCTCTCCCTCTTAAACCGAAACTGTCTTGTTTCTGATGTCGACGTTCGTGAAGTCACTACTAACTTCCTGCCCAACCTGCACAATTCAGACCAGCCGAAGGGGAAGCGAGCTCGAGGGCGAAGCGACTTTTCTTATTAGGAAGTCGCAGTAGTGAGCATACGAGTACCGTACCCGTGAAAAACAACAAAGAAAGCAAAGAATAGTTGCATCCTTTGATCCGGCAGCTCAGATGACGAGAATTGGTTTTAATCTTCCTCGTTGGCAACGTCGATACTTCTTATATTGATTGCCTTTAGGCGTCATCGCCATGGCCGAGCTCACACCCCGCCAAAAGCCCTGAGCCAGCCCTGATCAGCCCAGCACAGCACATCACAGCACACAACCCAACCCATCCCAACGCGACGCACAGTTCACAAAGACCGACGATGAGCATTGGCATTCGTCAGTGACTGGCTTCCCCAGGTGGATGCTTGTATCCCCATCATTCGTCAAGCAGCTGCGTACGAGTGCGCTACACCAGGTAAGCTGGCATCTACCTACACTGTAAGTCGACCCCTCTTTTGGCAACTCGTGCCTGTGGTACCACGCGAAGGATTCTCTGTCGCCGCTGGAATTGGACGCCTCCTGTCATTGCTGCCGCCACGGCTGCACCTGATATACAGCAGCAATGCCTCAAGTCAAGCCTCAAGCTCCCAGCCTCCAGCCTCCAGCCTCCAGCCTCCAGTCTCCAGCCTCCAGGCCTACAAGAAGCTTTCAACCCGGCCGCCGCCCAATACAACGCAGCCAATAAACATCTTGCTACGCATCCAACGAGAACGCGTCAACTCACTCGCTCGGCCATCCGAGTTCCATCTGAGTCAAACGGAGCCAATGTCTATCTACATTGTTGTACCCAGTAACATGATTTATACAATAATGCCACCTTTGGCCTCCTGACGCCATCGACCGGGTGCAGATTTATGCGTTGATTTTAACGAGTCGCGATGCTGGTCAATTCACATCACCTTTAGTGGTCGAATAAATTTCCGAAAAGAGTCTATCTCTACATCAAGGCTGAGAAGAAGAATAGGCTACAGTTTAGCACGCTTCCAATTCTGCCATGCCTTGACGCCACGAGAAAGCATTTCCAAAAGCCTGGGATGATGAACAACCCTCGTACGAATCCGTATTTTCGGGAGCATAGATCCCCGGCTAGCACCACTCATGAGGATGATCTTCCCTCTCTCTCAGCGTTACTGTGCAAAGCCACAAAGCCATAATAGCCTCTCAACTTTACTCATTAGTCCAACATAGGACACACGTGATTCTTACGAAACGTCAATTGGTGGCTTTCCCTGTGCAACTCCAACTTCCAATATTAGATGTCCGCATTTTCCCGATCAAGCATTTTAAGCATTGGCCAGATTTCCATAATAACTTTCTTGATATCAGCCTTATGTGGGAAGCCCCCGAGCGGTAATTTCTATTGGTAAGTTCCGAGGTCTGAAGTTGAAGGTTTACCGTCGTTTTGCTTTTTCCACTACTACTTTTAGTTCAGGACGAGTTAGCCACCCGCAATGGAATCAATAGACGGCTTGAGACATGCAGCTTGCTCCTCTAGGGTTTGACTTACCGCTACATATGATATGAGATTATTACATGGGGCTTTTATTCCACATCTTCAGCCTCTCGTTCTTGTTGGGGTTACAGAGAAGAAGTTCCAAGCTTACTACGATATTTGTTAAGATCTTGTTGTAATCCTATTTGGTCTTCGGGAATGGATTGGACTGTGAAATTTTCGACGGGCAAGTCTTTCTTAACATTATGCTGTTCTCGTTGTATGAATCGAATTCAAATAGGTTAGTTGAAGAGAGAAACGAGGATGAGTCCGATGTTGCTTGTTGTAAAGATAAAATCATTTGCCATCGATTCCAGGTCTTTGTTTGAACGTCTTTATAATACTCGGTATTGATTAGGGAATTGTGGAGGACAGCAAGAGTGATAATGCATAGAACGTGTCTGATTATATCGGGCTTTTTTTCTCTTCTTTTCCTCGGATGGTTAAACAGTACCCGAATTGTTTCGGGAACTTAGAGTGGTACAAGACTTAAGTTCTCGCTATTAATGTCACTGACTTTTCCAAAGTAGCAAAAAGAGATCTGATTACCAGTTTCGATAGCCTGCATCTGATTGATGATAGACATTGAACAAATGGGATTTTGTAACCACTGGCCTCAAGTCATTCATCCCATTAACCGAAGAATGCCTAATAAACATACATAAAGTCAACCTGATCATCCAAAACCTCTCCCCTATCCAATCTCATCTGCAACTTTTTACTATGCACCAATGCCCCCCAAACAACCCCCATCATAACCGGAAAAGCCAATGCCGTAATCCCCAGCCCCACGCCAAACCCCACAGGATACCTCGGAGCCTGCTCCTTGATAAAAACATTCGAGCTCACAAAATTCGCACAATTCCCAATGCCCAGCTGTAAAGCCGTGCCCAGACTTTGATACGCCCGCCCCCTCAGATTCGCGGTGAGTAACCCTATATATAAGGGCATTTGCACGAAGGTCCCGAACGAGATGAGGAATTGCGCGAAGTAGCGGATGGAGGGGGGCGAGAGATGGAGGTAGTGGATTATCCAGCCGAGCAAGGAGATGAGGATGGCGGGGAGGATGAATGGCCAGCGTTTGTTGGTTCGTCCCGAGAGGAGGGAGGTTAGGAGGCCGCCCACTATGCCGATGATCCAGACGGGGATGGTCATTACTTGGGCTCGGCGGGAGGTCCAGCCTAGTTGTGAGAGAATTGTTGGGTTGAAAGCGGAGAGGGACCCGGCGGACATGTCTGCGCAGAAGAAGAGGAGGGTCCTTTTGGGTGTTAGTTTTTGTGTTCGTTTAAGGTAGTCAGGGATGGAAAGGGGTGGGGCGTACATTGACCAGATTCTGGCATCGAACATGATTTTGATCCAGGGGACGTCTTTTGTTGTTGATTTCTCTTCGCCTTTATCTGCTTCGAGACGAGCCAGTAGACGGGTTTTATCCTCGGGTTTCAACCATGTATCTCTCGCAGGAAAATTCGGAGTAAAGACGAAAACCAAAATGCTAAAGACGATAGTGACTAACCCCTCAACGATGAAAATCCATCGCCATCCTGCGTAGCCCCCTACTCCGTCCATTCCTTGGAGTGCATAAGCGAGAAGCTAATTTTTCATCAGCTCACCAAACTTCACTTCCAGCACAAAGAAGAACTACTCACCCCACTAAAACAAGATCCCGATTCCCCAAATGCAAGGAAGAGAGCAAATCTCAGCGAAAGCTCTTTCTTCCTGTAGTAAGAAGCAATAAGTAACCCAGCACCAGCGGGTAGTCCCGTTTCCACAATTCCCATCAAGAACCTCACACCGAGAAGACCATGATAAGAATGCGTCAACCCCTGACACATGGCAAGAATTCCTATCCTCATCAGCCCAGATCCCGAACCCCTCGTCTCAGCTCCTCGCTCCAGATCTTCTGACAACAGAGCAACATACCTAATACCAAACACTGCCCTCCCAACCACAAATTCGGCCGTACCCAACTCGCACTCATCACGATATTACTCGGTACCTCCGCCAACACAAAGGGGATATAGAAAATCCATAGTGCAGTGTTGTACCCGTTACTGGGCATATTGAGACCAGTTTCTAGACCAGCCAGTTTTGCGTTGGCGATGTTGGTTCGGTCGAGGAAACATATTAGGTAGAGGAGACCGAGGATAGGGATTACTTTGAAGTCGATACGGGTTGTGAGTGCTCTATCTAAGGCTGGGGAGGACTGAAGGGGAAAAACTTGGTTGGTTGAGATGTCTGATGTTGAGGTGTTGGGGAGGTGCTTTTCAGAGGGGAGGGGAGGGTTGGGATCCATATTTTGTTTTGTTTTTTACTCTCTTTCAATGGCTTGATTACTAGAATTGGACTTTAAGAATCTACAAGAAAAGCATCGCAGAAAATGAACTTCTTCGGCAGAGCCGATCAAACCCCAAAAGTATATGGTACCATCAAGACTCTGTTTTGGTAAGTACTGTATATGGAAATACCACACTCCAAGTTCAACACCCCTACGTTCCACAAGATAAGATAAATCCAAAAGGGAAAGAAACGAGGCCTAATCCTTATCACCGCATACAGGTTGCCGAGCTGCGATCTAGATTCGAAGGTGGGGTACATGTCGCGCATGTAGGTGATTTGCCTAAGCGAGAAATCAACATCAGAGGTTTTTACGACGATTTACGAGATTATGCATCCCACTTTGTCCCACGGGTATCGGATCATGTAGCCGTGGATTTCTTTCGTCATTGTTTTCAAGTAAATGTGTCGCAAAGGTTAGGAGGGGCAAGGAGGTACTGTTGCATTGAATTGCTCATACTCACTTTTTTCCTGAATACATACAACCACGTTAGAAGAACAAAAGCATTGAAATCATCATCCCTTCGTAGAACCAACACCAGAAACATGGTTGGCCTCTTAGCAACCCGCGCCCAGTTCGGCCTTATCCTGCCATCCACAAACACAAGCGTAGAAGCGGAATTCAACCGCATGCTTGTCCCAGGTCTTACTTCCCCGGTATTGTCACTCACCTCCTCAAACTAAGTCTGAATCCAGGCGTATCATGGCACTCCGGCCGAATCTTCGCCCCCAACCCGGACCTATCCTCCAGCGTTGCCATGGTAAAATTCCTCGAAGAACTGCGCGTAGAAATGAAGCGCGCCGTCGAATCAGTTCTCCACGCAAAGATTGATTACCTAGTAATGGGCATGTCAGCAGAAACTTTCTGGGGCGGGGCCAATGGAGCTCAAGAGTTCGTCTCCTTCATGGCCTCGCTATCAGGCGGGCTAGGAGTAACAACAGGCGCAGCAGCCTGCGGAGCAGTCATGAAAACCTACGGCGCAAAGAACATCGGGATCATAACTCCATACCAAGAAGTTGGGGATCAACAGGTCGTCGATTTCTTTACCGAGATTGGATGCGTGGTCAAGGGGATCTACGGTATGAGGTGTGAGAGTGCTACTTCGATATCGGAGGTTACGGGGGAGGAGATTAAGAGCGCTTTTCGGAGTGTGGATGGGGAGGATGTGGAGTTGTTGATTCAGGCGGGCACGAATTTGTTGGCTGGGAAGGCGGCGGCGGAGTTGGAGGTTGAGCTTGGGAAGCCAGTTATTGCTATCAATACTGCGACGGTTTGGCATGCGTATAGGACGAATGGGATCATGGATAAGATTGAAGGTTGGGGATCGTTGTTGGAGAAACATTAGAACTGAAATCTTTGAGCTCTTTATTGTTGGTTCCATGGTCTTGAATTTTGGGTGATTTGAACACTCTCTGAATAGGAACCCGACTTGTGTCAAAGAGTATATCCCAAGAATCGAGCCGGGTTCAAGTCGCTCTACACAGTGACCTCCAGAGAACGGACACGAGGTCCCCTTTCTACATACCCCCTTCCCTCTGCCCCATCATATAGCATAACTAAACCCGCTCTCAAACCAACAAACCATGAGTCCCCCCTCCACCACTGGTGCTTTCTCCTTCAAATAAGCCCTAAAACCTTTATGGCCCTCACACTCCACCTCAAAGAACTCCATATCTGTCTTGTCTTTGAAAACATTCTTGGCTACAAAATTGAAGCCTTGGTCGCGGACGTGGCCGTTGGCTGGCCCTGCTTCCATGGAGAGGATGTATGGTTTGCCGTCCTGAGAAGAAGCCAATTAGGGGAGAGAGAAGAGAGAGCTGTATGTTTGACGGAGTGGTAGAGGGGAGATGGGTGGATGAAGTTGAAAGGGAAAAGTACTTTTCTTTGTGTTTCAGTGAAGATTTTGTAGCCTTCTAATGCTTGAGGGATCGAATCTTCGGAAAGGAGTTTGATCATTGAAATTCGTGTAATTGTCATTTTGGTGGATTGAAGATATTTAGGTGGTGTGTCTTTGTACTTGTACGTGTGTGAGAGGAATGCAGGAATAGTGCAGTAAAGTCCAACTTGTAGGACTTGAAGTCAAGAATTCAAGTTACAAGAAGTACTAAGTACGGGTACCATCTGAAAAACTCTCAAACGAAAATCCCACCTACCCCACTACCACGAGCCGTTGACCAGGGGCACTTGAAATGTAAGCATACTCGTACAAAAGAACCACCGAGGTTGTTGGAAGTGTAGCGAGAAATGATTGCCTGAAGCCAACCCACTTGTTAGTCTAGAATGATCTACTGAAAGTCCCAATTTAGTTTCTGGAGAGTTCACCAAGCTGTTAATAATGGAATGATCTAATGGGTCAAGGAACCGTCGCTAGGCTGCAGGCGCTGTAAGTCCAACTCCTTGTGGACAAGAAAAGTAGCAGAGGCATCTTTTGTCTTAGCTCAACTTAACTAAAAACTATTCTATTATGTTATTTATTAAACTAATCAACATAATTAATCTAAAACAATCTAGGACAATAAAGGCAATTGTTCTAGATATTTTAAACATTTCAATACTTAGAAATAACTTACGCCAATAATCAAAAGATGAATCTCTGCCACTTTTCTCGTCCACCGGGAGGTATACTCGTACAAAAGAACCATACATCGGCCGACATATCTTGAAAGGTGGGCACAATCAGATCGGAAACAAGCACCCGTTTCCCGTTTCCCCCCTCCCAACCCCGAATCGACAGGGCACACCTCCGAATCTCATTCCCTGTCGAAATCCTGTATCAAGGACGCCACCAGGGAACTTACTTCATCAATGCTGAATTCCGAGAATTCGTTACCACACTCGTTCCTATTTCCTAGTATTTTGTTCTGTTTTGATTTTGGAAACTGCAATGGCAAAGCCCTCGCCTCCATTATCGTTGGCCATTGTAGGCTCAGGTATCGGCGGTTTAGCACTCGCGATCGGGCTGTTGAAAGTGGGTGTGCCATGTACTGTTTACGAGGGCGCTGCTCGATTGTAAGAAGCTATCACATTTTTATCTGTTTCTGTCAGACCCCCCAAGCGCAAATACAGCTAGGATTACTCCCTACTGCATTTGTGATACTGCACCATGCAATCTAGGACACACATCTACATGAAATCCCGAGGCTGACTTTGAAGTGATAGCGATGCGATAGGCGCAGGCATTGGACTAGGTCCGAATAGCATGAAGGCAATAGAGTTAATGGACGAAAGATTCGCACAACTATATGACGAAGTAAAAGTGGGAAACAAAGCACCTGAAAAGATACATGAACAGATTGAGATTCTCGGCGCTGAAGAGGGGTTTGGCGCGCTCACAGGGTGGACGGGAGGTTCGGTAGGCCATCCAGACTTCACTCGAAGTAGCGCGCACAGAAAGGCACTTTTGGATATCATGAAGAGTCTGATTCCGGAAGGGACAGTCAAATTCAACAAGAGGGTCGTATCACTAAACCAGGAGGGTTCGACAAAAGTTGAAATCGAATTTGGGGATGGGGAAAGAATAAAGGTCGATGCGGTCATTGGATGTGATGGAATTAAAGGAATGACAAGACGAGAAGTCCTAGAGTCAAGATTTCCTGAGGAGGTACTAGCAAAATATTGCAACGAATACGTCTATCGAGCTATAACGTCAATGGAAAATGCGAAAGGAATCCTGGGGACACATGCGGAAAATGCGAAATGGTTCATGATGGAATCCAAAGGTGTAGCGATGTATCCAATTTCCAAAGGCGCAGAGTTGAACGTAGTAGTCTTTGTTGAAGACAAGAAACCATGGCAAGGTGAACAAGTCGCCACGGAGGTGACGAGGAAAGCGATGATGGCCGATTTAGAAGGATTTGACAAAAGGCTTTTGAAGTTGATGGACGTAAGTGCTAGCCCGGCTACGAAAATTGCGAAAGCCTCCGCATCTACTAACAGTCAAGCAGTACGCAAAGCCTATGAAATGGCCCCTCTTCCACCATCCCGATACACCGACCTATTATAAAGGCAGAATTTGCCTGCTGGGTGACTCAGCCCATGCATCCAGTCCAAGTCAAGCAGCGGGAGCTGGCCAAGGACTTGAAGACGCCTTGATACTTTCCAAACTTCTCGGTCTCGTCAACAGTCCAGATGAACTAGATGTCGCATTCCAAGTGTACGACTCCATTCGACGGCCACGTGCGCAGCGTATTGTGCAAGAGAGCAAGGTAGTAGGAGAAGGATATTTCCTTACACATCCTAAATTCGGTCATGATCTGCAGAAGGTTACAGATGATGCGAACGAGAGGTTGCCGAAGATATGGTGGCATGATTTAGCAGCAGATTTGAAGGCAGCTGAGTTGGACTTCAAGAGACTAGTGGGCACACCAGTAAAAGACGAGGCTCAGAAAGGGGAAGTAGAACTGGAGAAATCAAAGAAGAAATCTCATTGTATTATATCATAATTTCATCATGCCATTCATTCCACGGCCGAGTTGTCTCCTCGTAGCATCGCTCCTATATCATCCCAACACCAATCCTGGAGATGGCCGTCCGAGTCCTCAGCGAATGTCCAGAACTGTGGTGCATTTTCTCGGGGTGAGTTGAAGTGGGCATAAGTGGCTTTATGAACTGCACTGCTGTGTACCAATGCTTCATTTGATGTGAGCATAGAAGTTTCGTGAGAAGCTGCCATAGAATGTGCATCACCGCTTGTGCGAGACAATGTCATTGCTACGAATTGCTCCACCTTAGAGCTTACCTCGACGACGATAACCCCCCAAGTACGCATAGAACCTGGTACTTTGGGATTTTGCAGTTGTCTGGCCGTCAAGGTTGCGAGGTCCCGGAGGAGCTTCAGAGAATCAGCAGGATGCTGAGGCTTGTCCTGTTTTACTTGACATATAACGTCGAGGACAAGAACAAGTGACGCAGCAACAGTATAAAACATATCCCACCAAGTGACGGCATTGAAACGGTGGATTTCATCCAGTTTCCGCATTATGCATGCTAGTGATCTCCCTGAGTCAATACAGATTTCTGAAATTGTGAAAAGATTTTGTGAGAGCGGTGCTAATGCATGGTTTGACAAATTTGTGGCACGATGCAATAGTGCCGCTCTGGCTATCAAAACTCTGATGTAGAAATACTGGACATGAAGCAGCAAGAGCGGACGTTGCGAAGATGGGGCCAGTGAGTCGGTTACCTCGAGTCTAAGGTGAGCAGGCAAAGCTTCCCTCCACTTGTCTAGATCCCTTAGGCAATGAGCGGCCGGGGACAGGGGGCCAGAATGCGTTTCTTCGACTGTTGATGCACCGGCGCCAGTGGGATTCAAGGCTCGACAAGCAGAACCAAGTAGAAGAACCAACCGCTGTGACCATTTCATGAAGTCTTGAGGGCAGTGGCCAGCAACACCCACAATTCGTTCATTGGGAGGACTCACGATGCTCAAGGTGTATGCAATGGCACTGGGGCGGTCGTAGGAGGATACTTGCATATGCTCAAAGGCATACAGGGTCCACCACAATTGCTTTCTAAGTTCCCTTCCAAGCGGACTCTGATTGTGCTTCACATGGTCACGATGCAACCCGATTGCAAAAGCGATTCGTACGGCCGTCCCAGTAATATTCCAGCAGGCATCCCGGTGACTTGTGTTGTGGAGATGTAAGGCGGCCAGCATGAGGGTTTGCACAGTATATAAATTTGAAGTGAAAAAGACAGTAGGGAGTAAGGTTTGAACATGACGCCACCACTTTTTTTCCGCTTCAAGTGGAATCGTGATGGTGGAAACTCGGCGGGCCAATATAAACACACAGAGCAATCCACAGAGCCAGGCTGGATCGGTAGATGATTCTGATCTTGACCACATTTCATAGGTTTCCCGGAAGGAGGCCTCATGCAAGACAGGAAAATCGGAATGGATCAGATCGAAATAGGCATCGATGAGGGAGTCCAAGACTGGCCCATCAATGTCCCCCACCGCATCTGATGGCGAAGGATAGTCACTCATAAGGGAGCCTCTTCGATCGCCGGGCTCGTCATCCTCGGACACGGCGTTCTTCCCAAACATTTCAAACTCGCGAGCTGGGTTGTTCCCAATCAGCCGGCGAAGGTGAAGGTGAAAGGAGAATGAGCTCGAGGGCCCAATGTACTGGACATGTCCCTGCTGATCGGGGAGAAGAGGCAATCCATCGTCCTCGTCGTCCCTGGTGGCCGCTTTGGCATTGGCATTGGCGCTGTTCTCGCCCTCTCCATTAGATTGGCCACTCGTCGTCTCTTCCACCACGGGCAACGGGATCCCCAATGACTTGCCCAACCGTTGCATCTCATCATTGCTTGACAGATCCGCTTCTGGCACGAGGCCTTTGACCAGCGACTCCAGCAAGATCAATCGACCGCCCAACGACTCGGCACTGCCATAGAGCCGTTTCTTGCGTAGCTGTGTCGTTTGACATGGGATTTCGTGAATCTCACAGTATCGGCATCGTTCCTTTCCGGCGATCCGATCGCATTTTTGTTTGCGTGTCTTGCACTTGTCACAACTTGTTTCCGTCCGCTTCCGTTTCTCTAGCGGAACACGTCGACTATGTGTGGTATTGCTGCTGGTCCCCTCCATCGGTCGGTACGAGAGCTGACATCAGTGGTGGTCGTGAGAGCATCCATCTCCCACGGGCCGGCAGGGGATGATATGAATATATACGGTGTACTGTATGGTTTACCATGTCCAGGCGCACTGCATTATTGCACGGCACCACAGGCATGTTACGGAAGACGGAGGAAGACTCGGTAGACTCGGTCCAGCCAAACAATACCAGAATGCACAAGAGTGGATATGGAGATATTTCCAACTGGGCGTGGAGAACCTGCAGGTGGTTGGATGGATTGAGAACCTGGTCGGGGGGGGGATCAAGCGAGGAGAGGCGAGAGAGGCATTGAGAGGATGAGGACGGGACTCGGGAGATAAGCGTAAAGCGTTGGTGGTTAAGTCCGATATTTGGACTATTCAGGTAACTCCGAAAGAGCTTGCAAGTACGAGTACGCTTAATAGGAACGCGCACTGATTAACTATTGACCTCGGTACCGCTGATCGCTTTCACCAAGACATCGTCGACATCCCCAACGGTTCCAACCATAGAAGACGGGAGTGTGTTTCTCTGTCGATATGTACATTCTCAAAGTTCTATATACTTGTATGTTTACCCTTCTTTAGAGTCATTCCATGGACATGTGTATATAAATATTATACTTGTATGTCTTTCGGCTCAGAGCTTCGTCACCAGCTTCATCGATCCTTCTCTCCGCGACTGCAAACCATATTCTGCAATCAACTTCTCCGCCGCCATCTCTGCAATGACATATGCCGTCGATTGCGTATGGTTGCTACTTTGCAGTCAGAAATGTATTGCGAGACGAAGAGAACTCTTTGCATAGACGAGGGGCACTTACTTGGGCACGAATGGACAGACGCTCAAGTCAATCACCCTACAGCTCTGCAACCCAAATATGCGAAAGGACGAGTCGACGCAGGCTGAGTCGATCGAGGTCCCCATCCGAGCTGTACAAGACATATGCCACGAGCTAGATAGGTTACCTCGGATATGTTTCTGTCATTGCGAATCAGTACAACTCGCTGCGGCGAAAGAGCATCCAGGACTCAGCCTACCCATATCTCCTCATCTGAATCGTCCGTGGGGCCGAATTTGTCGATCGTGTCAACCGCATATACAGGCGCAGAAAGAACTCGCATGGTCTCTCGAACCCCCTCAATCATCACCCGACGGTCATAACCATGTGTGAGGAACTGCGGGTCGATCTTGGGCGCGATATGCGGGTCTGCAGACTGAAGTGTGACGGTTCCAAGGCTCTGTGGATTCATCAAGAGACACATTGCACCAAGAAAGCGGGTATCTGGTGACATCTCGTACGAAGCCAGTGAAGGTGGGATGTGCTACGGTAACCTTTTAGCAAACATTCTTGTCCAGCACGAATGCGATTGAAACATACCGTGGCGATCTCAATTAATGGAACCGTGGAGGCTTGAAGGAACTGCCTTTTCGGCAGAGGAAGTGCTCTATAATCATTCGATGCTTGAACGCTCGGGAGCTTGAACCATCCCATTGGAGTTGGGTTCTGCAAGTGAGGTTGAATCTGGTCGCGGCTCTTGGCCTTCATGACAATTCCTACAGATGAGAAGCAATGGTCCTGGAGTGTCTTACCCAGCATTGGTAGCTCATGCACACTTTGGATCCCATGTTTCTCCAATTCTTCTGCTGGGCCAACGCCAGAAAGCATCAAGATCTGTGGCGTATTCAGGGCCCCTCCGCTGACGATTACTTCTTTTCTTGCCAAAATAGTCTTCCTATCGATCGTTTGGACACCGATCGCTCTTTTGCTCTCAAAGATTATGCGAGTAACACCACTATCTGTGAGGATTTTAAGGTTTGAGGGTTTGTTTCTCAAGTATGAACTTGCTGAGGTGATTCTCCCGCCTTTGTGGATGCACACATTCGACATTCCCATACCAATTGGATCACCAGAATTAATATCCTTGTTCGTACGCAATCCTGATTCTACTATGGCTTTGAAGATGTCCCCTACATCTGGTATCCACGAATCTCCGTATGTGAGATCAATCATTCCAGAGGCGCTATGATCTAAGGATGATTAGTATTGTTTGTTCAGGGTCAGATAGCAGTCAAGTGACTCTCCGTACCTCCAATATTTGGATCTATGTATTTCTTCAATTCAGGAATTGGAATCTCGGGATGAAAGTTTTCAATTTTCCTTAAACACCGCTTTGCGTTGTACCATTTGAAAGCATCATCTTTCACAATTCTTGCCCACTCATCGTAATCATCTCGTGGGCCGACCGCCCAACCGCAAAAATTGATGGCGGTGCTCCCTCCCAATCCCTTCCCTCTTGAATAATCAATCTCTTGGCCTGTCAAATGGTTTTGTGGAACTGTCTTATAATTCCAGTTGAGAGGTGAATTCGGGCTGAACGCGACTTCGAATCGTTCCTCTCCAGATAACTGCGCAACATTCTTGTTTGAGCCTCCGGCTTCGATGAGGAGAACCGATGGCTGGGATCCGGTGTCTGCGATTCTAGAAGCGACCACACACCCTGAAGCACCCGCTGGTAATCATCAACGAGTTGCTCATCAAGTCACAAATATTGGGGAGGTGCCTACCGCCGACAATGATGAAGTCGAAAGTAGCTGACATCCCGAAAGTGCAATATGACGAGCTATGGAGTAGATGTGATATCAAAAGGGGCTGGGGTTTACGCCACAGTCACTAAATAAGGTGTTTTGCGAATTGAATGCGGCTGAACTGCTACGCTCTGAGACGAGGTCCTGACGATTTTCAACCTTTTTGCTATCAACAGAGCCCTGTGTTGTGCTTGCATCCGACGTAGTGGTTCAACCGTTGACTTGGATATCGAAAACAAGGTTAGATCCGCACTGCCGTTTCAGTTCATATCCACAATCTACACATGAATAGGACCGCTCTCATTGGTTGTAGATTCCTTATCTCATAAATGCTCCATTTTCTACATTCGCTTGATTGATGCTACCTCGCCGTCGGTACAAGTATCCGATGAGCTTCGTATGTCGACCCTAGCAAGCGTACCGAAGATCCTAGGACTCGCGAATCAGAGACCTCGGCCATGTCTGAAAGTGTCCAGCCCCGTGGACTGCTTTCTGGGGTCATGTAGGTATCTTGTTGATACCAGTAATCATGCTCTCCAATTATGGCCTTCCCCTTATCGATTTGGGGGCGCATATGGCATACAGACTACGATATATCAATTTGGGGATATTGGGTACGAGATGTAGCATTGACGTGCATGTCAAAGTTCATATTAGTTTAGTGCCTTGTCCCCTCAAAGCTCGGAGACCTGCATATTTTCAACCATCTCCTCAATTTATCAGAGATGGCAATTTCGAATTTGTTGCAACGACTCGAAGTGAAGCCTACTGATGATGAATTCGAGAGCATCCAGACCAGTAGGTGGGGAAATAAGGATGTTTATCCTGTAGCTCACGACAAGCGAACTTATGGCGTTTATGCATTTGTTAGTTATTGGGGTATGGTTTTCTGCTTACTCTATCCTTTCGAGGAAACAATGCTAACCTGCCATAGGAACCTGCGGTATTTGCTTGTCGTCGTGGACCATTGGTAGTAGTTTGATTGGAATTGGCCTCACTCCTGGACAAGCAATGGCTTCTGTGGTATGGAAATCCGAGCATTCCTCAGAATGCGATGAATACCGACCAATAACGATCACTAGACGATTGGTATGCTCTTGGCCAGCGGCACCGCTTTTCTGAATGGTACACCTGGTGCAAAACACCACTTAGGATATGGCATGCTCAGTCGTGCCGCTTTCGGGCTTTGGGGCTCTTACTTTTGTATTATGCTGAATGTTTTTCAATCTTTTGTTTTCTACGTGAGTATTTCCCAGGAAGAGCATTGGAACCAGATACTGATCAATTGAAGGGTACTCAAATGTACTTTGGTGGTCAAGCTTTTGTTATCATTCTGAACTCGATATTTCCGACCTTTTTGCGAATGAAGAACACACTTTCACCAAGGTATGTCAAATTTGATGCTGTTAGTGCTATGGTGCTATGCTGACTATTTAGTGCTGGTATCACGACTCCAGGTTTAATTGGATTCGTACTATTTATCATCCTCTACTTCCCAATCATCTACTATCTCCCAGCATATAAAATTCAAAAGCTTTTGGAGGTACAGATCGTAATTGCGACTGCTACTCTGCTGGGCATCATGGGGTGGGCGGTACATGTAAGCCTCTGTCCTGAATAAATCTTTGGAAGAAGTTAATGCTAACAGGTTTGAAGATGAACGGTGGAAGTCCGGGAGATCTAGTATCACCAGCTATCAAACTTACCAAAGCCGAGACTGGATTTCGTATTATGCAAGGCATCACATCTGTCGCCGGGACATATACAGGAGGAAGCGATCGGGTATCAGATTGGACGCGGTACGGACGAGCGAGACACACATCCACGCCTGCAATTCTCGTCCTTTTTATAACTGTAATCCTTACCGCATTAGTCGGTGTGATCTCCACCTCAGCCCTCTCAAAGGTCTATGGCGAAATACAATGGAACCCTCTCATAACACTACAAACCGTGCAAGCAACAACTTATACACCGCTCTGTCGCGCAGGCTCTTTCTTCGCAGGTCTCGGTCTCCTCTCCGTAACCGTTTTCGTGAACTACACCCAGAACTGCGTCAGTTCAGGAATGGACATCGCAATGCTCTGTCCACGATATTTCTCCCAACGGCGCGGGGCAATCATATTCTCAATTTGCGGTGTCCTCGCACAACCATGGCGATTCCTTACTGGATCCGCGACTTTCATAACCGTACTCTCGTCATTTGGAGTCTTCATGTCCCCCGCAGCCGCCATCCTTATCGTTGACTTCTGGATCATACGACGCACGAAATGGGACATCCCCCAGCTCTACCAGCCCGGCGGGATCTACTGGTTTACCGGCGGTGTCAACTGGCGCGCTATGGTGGCTTACTTTATGGGCATGTGGCCTGCGCTTCCGGGGTTTGTGGAGGCGGTGGGGGGTTTGCAAGTTGATATTGTTTGGAGACGATTTTATCAGATTAGTTACTTTTTTGGGTTTCTGGTTGCGGGGGGACTGTTTTGGGGATTTAACCTCTTGAGTCCGGTGCCGAAGGGGGGGCAGGTGGATTTTGATGTTGATGGGCATGTTATTGAGGGGGTCGAGGCCGTGGATGAGGAGAAGAGGAGGCTGGAGAGCTTTGTCGGGAAGGTTGTTGATTAGGGGGTTCCTTAATGATAATTTGGTAAGTTAAGTTCTCATTATTCTATGGTCTATATATTTAGTCTTAGATTCGGTCTGGAGACCCGGATCTAAACAAAACTTTGTTAATATTCATATGGTAAGTCTCAAATGAGGTGACGCTAAACTGTGATTGTCTTTATTTGCTCGCTGATACTGCACTGAGTATATTACTGTTGGTTTGACTTATTCAGTCAAGTGGGTGATGCAAAAGATCCATATTACTATGGTAATAACTAGGTCTCTGATGTTGCATTGTCCGAGCAAGTGTAGCTAGCTAAGTGCCTACGTACTTATAGATACCAAAGTACGCTAGCGGAGCATGCTAGTATCGAAGGAGCAGCTACGCTCGGAGCTAGCTAATCATCATTCACTATTATAAAGCGACAATTACAAAAGACTTGAACTTAAATCATGTATGGGACTTGTCTTTGGAGTATTTAAATTCGCGATGAGTATTACAGACATCTGAAATTTCCGTCATAGATGCAATGTTGGATTGTTCAGTATATATACCCAGGCCTCCTAGAACCACTTCGGAGCTATACATATAGTAACGCACGCTGTTTTCCGGCGCTCTTTTTCCCACCACTTTAGCGAACACCCTTCCTCTCTTCTACCAAGTATTGATATCCAGAATAATACATACCGGCTTCAAGCCTCTCTGCCTGTCTGAATCTCCCCCCTGTCGTATCCGAAATCCATCAATGTCCCCATAAAAAACCTTATCGTACGGATCGCCGAAAAAAAATACCATCCCACTCCCACTGTCTGCCCCGCCAACATGCCCAATCGTTGGAATTACGCCACGTTTCCGCAAGAGAATATCTTCAACGTCGGATACTGGCATGCGCTCCACACTTCTCATGGGCCCAATCCATAATTGTCTGAGATGTTTGCACGGGTGTGAGAAGCTTGACAGGGTGTACGCTTTTAGGCTATGAGGTGGCGTGACGTCCGGACTTTGGACGGGCTTTGGATATTTTGCTGCCAATACATATCTGAAGATTTCACGAAGTTTGAAACCTAGCGAGATTATCGAGACCTTGCAAACATGGGAGAAATACTTGAAGCGAAGTTGTTGATCAACAATGAAGTGAGTTTTAGCGGTTTACTGTATGTGAGCAAGGACTGACGAGGGGCGAAAGCTTGTCCCTGCGTCAACAAACGAAACCTTCGACTTTCATTCTCCATACGATGGAAAGCTTATTGCAAAAGGTAAGTCCCATCCTCCACGCTTGCACATGAGTCTGTACTAAAATCCCAATTCACAGTCCCGGAAGCATCTGCAGCAGACGTAGACTCCGCCGTCTCGGCAGCTCAAGCAGCATTCCCATCATGGAGTGCCCTCTCCCCAATCCAACGGGGAGCCCCTCTCAAAAAGCTCGCCGACAAGATTCTCGCCGAAACCTCATCTCTCGCTGAGATTGAAGCTCGTTCTATGGGAAGACCGATCAGTGATTACTTTGACGCCAACTATGCGATAATGCACTTCAACTACTTTGCGGAGGCGGGGTACGCACAAGGTCATACGAGTTTGAATACTCCGGGTTTCTTGAACATGTCATTGAGACAGCCGTTTGGAGTTGTAGGGATCATTATACCCTGGAATGCGCCTTTGGTGTTCTTTAGTAAGAAGGTTGCTCCCGCTCTTGCTGCGGGGAACTGTGTGATTTTGAAGAGCAGTGAAAAGGCTCCTCTTACGGTTTGTCAACTTCTCGAGAGTTTCATTTGAACACGATACTAATAATCTTCTAGTCCTGGAAAGTCTCAGAATGGATTTCAGAATGCGGTTTTCCACCAGGAGTCATCAACGTCCTCTCAGGGCACGGCCACATCTCAGGGGCGGCAATGTCCTCACACATGAAGATTCGAGCTATCTCCTTTACCGGTTCGGCACGCACAGGCAAACAAATTCAGATCGCAGCAGCGCAATCGAATCTCAAAAAGGTAGTTTTCGAGCTCGGCGGGAAAGGACCGTCCATCATCTTTGATGACGCGGATCTCGAAGAGGCTGCAGCGAAAACGGAATTCAGTATCAACTTCAATAGTGGACAAACCTGTATGGCCAATAGTCGCATCTATATCCATGAGAGCATCAAGGAGAAGTTTACCGAGACCTTCAAAGCTTTGGCGAGCAAGAGGAAGATCGGGAATCCATTGGAGAAGGAGATTAATCACGGGCCGCAGGTAGATAAGATTCAGTATGACACAGTACTAAAATACATTGAGCTCGGCAAAAAAACCGGGAACCTTCTTCTCTCGGGAGAAAACTCATCTACAAATCTAACCGTTCATCCTGTTATTTTCACCGACCAACCAGAAGACTCTCAAATCATGAAAGAGGAAATTTTCGGTCCAGTCTGTGTCATCAACACCTTCAAGACCGAGGAGGAAGTCATCGCCAAAGCCAATGATAGCGAGTTCGGCTTGTATGCTTCGATATGGACGAAAGATCTGGAACGGGCGATGAGGGTAAGCAAGAAGATCGAGAGTGGCATGATTGGTGTGAATTGTGCTAGTCCGACGAGTTGTTGGGACTTGCCGTTTGGAGGGTATAAGCAGAGTGGGACTGGAAGGGAGAGTTTCTTGGAGAGTATGAATCACTTTTTGGAGGAGAAGACTATTTATTATAAGGTTGCTGGGATTGGGGGTTAAGGACTGGGCTTTTGATTAAGCAGATAGAGCAAGAACTCTACATATTTACATCAAGATTTCCATAGTTATTATCCATATTTTCCAACCCCGGTATGCTAGACTCGTCGTGTAACTTTTAACTCGTACCTCACAAAGCCTTCAAGGGGCAGTCGGAGGTCACTATTATGCCAAGGTATTTCTAACTAGTACGTAGACATGATATTTTATGTCTGTTGTGCTTTCACTTCCGATTAAACCTCGAATTTCGTTCGATAATATTAAGTGCTACTGTGAGATGCAACAGTATCATTCTAGAGTTCCACGGAGAAATCGCACCATCGTGAAATTATCTTCTCCTCTTGGAGGTCATCCCCAAATTATCCGCGCCTGAAGCTAGGTCCGCAACTCAAATCATCTCGGATATTCTATTGTCCGTATTCGATGAAATATAGCGACCATTTTGACCATCTTCATATCATCGACAGTGTATTATTGGGTCCAAAATCTAGAAGTCAGTTAGAAGTAAACAGCATCGATTTCTGTCGATTTGCTTTCCTTGCCAACTAATAACTAATTTCAGTCAATTTCTCATAGAAGAGGCTGGGGGCTGCCTATGAAGTTGTATAGAAGCTTGTACTAGAAGAGAATAAGCGATTTAACCTGGGTCTGCGAGGAGAGTCTTCTATATCACTAAGGGCTTCACAAAAAATAATTAAAAATTTAAACAAGATATCTGTACTTTAAACTGACAGGTTGTTCCCAAGATATCAATGCAAGACATGGGCCGCTACGGGAAATGCACCACAGAACTAACCCCTTCACCAAAGGCTCTAGACCTAGTGAATCTAATACATATGTATTGAAATTTGTTTTTTTGGTTTTTTAAGACAATTCTTTTTAGCTGTATGTTGTATAGCCAAAAAGGTAGACGACAATTAACGTAATTCTTTTATAGAAATCAGATTCTTTGGCAAAATTCAGTATTTACTAAATAGAAACAGATATTACAGACAAAATCTTCAAGGAAGTATCCCTTTGAGTGAGAAGAGTAGTGATATTATTGGTGAATATATTTAACATATCAAACAACACGCTGTTGCGGATCTTGCTGTCGCTGAATTTGAGATTGTTGATTCTGATTTGGACTCTGACTTCATGCCGCAAAATTTTTCCGTACTGAGCTACAATGCTTCATTTACAATTTCAACCCCTTTAAAGGAGCTCCCTAAGAAGGCCAATCTCAGCATGTAAGAATGTTAAGCTTTACAATGACTGTAATCGAAAGGTTGCTATTCTTTGTCATAATCATATTATAAGATAGTTCCTAAATTAACTAAATCGAACTCTTAGTATAGTAGCGAGCTAGGCAAGGAAAATAAGGGCGAGAACCATGCTGTCCGACGTCTCTGCGAGAGTGAGACATCTGTTGGTCCTGATTTTATTAACTAAGAAAAGCAATTCCCTGTTTAGACAAGATTGGAAAACTGTGTTTATTCTCCAAAGTGTTTCCTAGCACTTTCTAAATCTATCTCAGTGTGTAGTCTGTACTCCCTCAACATCGGAAAACCTGTATGGTCCTAGTATCGTGCTTGCATGCCATGGTTGCTGTCGTAAAAGAAGTCTTAAGGTCGCCCCTATTAGGGCTATCCTTACTTAGAATTCCTCTCTTAATACTGTAATAACCTATACTCGAATACTTCCTCCGCCACGGACTGCATGGCGGTACCGATTTCCTGTTCATTCTGAATGGCGACAACAAGGCCGAGAACATCTTCTGCCTGCATACTTCCTTCTTGCAGCTCCATCACATCCATGTAGTATGTGCTAGGTATCTCCATTGTGCCTTCTCCGAAAGCCGTATGTTCCGCATCGAACTCAATTAGTTTTTCGGGAAGAGGAAGCTTCCGATACTCTTTTCGTTGTCAACATATGCCTATTATCCTCAAGCCCAAAGAACCTAAACATGTTGCAAAGGGCACTAAGAAGAATCAGAGCCAGTATTTATGGCGGAGCCCGTTAGACAATATTCTCTTCCCTATTCACTATACGATATATCTACTACAACTCGTCTGCTTCCGTAAGGTCACCCAATATAGGACAAGACATGCGGTCAATTCCCAACATGAATATCTACAGCTTTGTTCACTCAGAATATTATGTCTTGATGTTATCCCACTTTTCCATGAAACTAGGCGTATTTAGATGTCACCAAGCGCGTCACACTTTCTCTAGCCTGGTATAAAGTCTGTTGATGTGAAGACATAGATTGCACTTTCGAGGTACACAATACTACCTTGTAATATCACTTTAGTGGTTGAAGTAAAAACAACCTCTCGAGGTTATTTTCGTGCAAGTATTTCTGTTAAGACAGTTCTAGAGCGACTGTTCATGCCCTTATTTCTATACCTTTGCTCTCTCTAGGCTTTTCTTTTACTAGCTAGGCTCTAATATAACTTATGTAATTAAAATAATTTTATATTATTTACATTCTTTAATCTTAGGGACTAAAGCCATTATTCCATTTCGAATAGACTAGCTTATACAAGCGTGTTATGGTGCCCTGGATTTTTAGTACCCCGACAGAGAGAATAGACCCCTAGGTTATAGTGTGCATAGCCTGAAGTTGGTGTTCTCGCTTAAGCCTCGGCTGTTGTGGAGTGTGAGCGTGGATTAAGGACCCACGGTACACTTATTAGCGTTTTCCCACTGGATATCGAAACACAATTTTCTGAGTGAACAGAGCACAAATAAACCTTTTTCCCTCTCCCATTTCGCTTTACCAAGAAAGGAAAAGCGCAACCTCTCAAAGTACTTCGTCCCGGGCAAAATAAATGCAACTTTTCTAGAGTGGCTCAGGCGAGCAGCATGGAAAGACCCATGGAAAACTTACATGTATTTCGCCTGGGACGAAGTACATCTTGCAACCCGCCATGCTGTATGAGTTCGCGGGATGTCCCGCTGCCCCCCGCCTTTGTGCCCTCGAGGCCTATCCACGTGTCACTAGCTCCGCAAGACTCAAATTGTAAGTTGTCCGCTGTAGAATACATGAATTCACGAGGAAACTTCTTCTTAAGCAAAAACAAAAGTTTGCTAATTGATCACGAAAGCCGCACTTGAAGATGTTTGACCGAAAATTTTCTATTCAGACAGCCCGCAGTCAAACACTCTCCGTCTCCACAATAACCACAACTCATGACCAGAGAGTATTCACGGTTACACGGACGAGGTGAAATTTTATACAAGTGGCCCCCGAACTTTCCGTTGAACAGATAATATACAGTCAGCTCCGTCCATCCATGTACACATAAATTTAAATCCCAGCCACCACAACAGCCCTCACTACACAGTGCCACCAATATGCCTCCATCGACCCCGAGCATTCTGGAAGTACCACCCTCTTTCCACCTTATTCGTCGCAGATGCAAATGGTACGTTCGCCCCAGCAGTCTGCGCCGGTAACTGCCTGTAGTGGAATTAATCAGTAAGTAGCCAACACCACTTTATAGTGGCAGACGACCAGGGAGTTTACTAACCTTTGGATAACAACGGCTCTTGCACTCACTGCGATCACATGTTTGTTGTCTTTCTTGGACAACTGCAGCCATGCTGATGGAGGCGAGAGCCAAAGTCAAGAGGACGGAGAATTGCATGTTGAAAAGATATTGGTTGAATTGGAGGCTCTTGAAGGTTGAATTTGATTGATAGTGATTGGCGATTATTGAAAGTTGAGGGTAGCGGTCGAGGTTCTTATATTCTTTTCTCCTGGGCAGATCATCTGACTGTCAGAGATGTAATTGACCAATATTATACTTGACACATGCAGCTAAAAGCCCACCTTCCAAAGTGGGTTAGGTGGCCAAGTTTTGCCTTGATTTGTTCCCCTCAATCCGGCATATGTACCTTGCGATCTTCAAGTCCGCCGGATCCACTTTCTGCCTTGGTGGTGGAGTTCATCTTAACAAATAATAGTCAGTGCGTCTTCCCTCTGCGCTGGCGATAAGCTATACTCGAGTACCTTAATGGGGGGAATCGAGTTTTTATAGGGGTATTTTATGATCAGACTTTTCTCACGATAACCTCATTTTGACTTTTTATAAAGGTACGCTTATATAAATGCTTGTTTTCGAAAACTGAGGCGCAAAGTGGATACGACCAACTTGGAGGCCGAAACGTACATATGCCGTTATCACTTTCAGTGCTGGTTGTCCGGCTGCAACCACAATCTTTCTACATCTGGACCCCTGAAACCATTTGTAGAATGATCGAGAGGAAATGTTACCATAAGACCCATCGCAGAGGGAACCAGAATTGCCGGTAGTTGATCCGCCCCCTTCAAACGTGCACGATCGACAGCAAGGGATGAGTGACGGGTGGACGGGTGGACGGGTGGCGTATTCTTCACTTCGATGATAGGTTGATGAGGTTGTATGGCATGATTGAATCTTACGAATGCGATGGCATAAAAGAAGATACGACTTCAATGGCGACAGGGAGAGAAGTTGGAAGGTGCTACGATAGTAGGTCCGATAAAGACCGTGACAAAACGAAGGATTTGCCATGCGCACCACGCTCGTTAAAATACGAGCAAACGAGGTTAGTTTTAGGGTTTGGCAGAGTAGTAGATTTTATTCGGAGTACTATTTTCTGTTCATACAGGCAAACCTGGATATAAGGATATTGGATATAAGGATACCCTCGGTTATATCCTTAAATATCTGTCCCCCGAGAATATCCTTATATCTAGGTTTGCCTGTACAATAAACGAGCTAAACGTTCTGTAGATTCGATAAGAGGGGTGACTCGTATAGAGTACTGAACTCTAATTTTTTATGGTAGGCCCAGAATCTGTATTTGGAATCACGGCGAGCCAAACAGGTCCTTATAGCCTGTTCGGCTTAAATTAGAGTGAATTAGATTATTCGGTAGCGGACCCTGGGATTTACAAAACTTATAAAAACTCTATTCGCTTAACGCGGAGTCTTATTTAGATAATTCGAATTAAATATCGTTCGGACTAAATTCCCTTATACTATACTTAGACGTATAATCTCTACTACTTACCTATTTTACTACCTAGGTAGTTACTCTACTATATCTATTCTATTACATATACTTATATAACGTCCTTAACGTCCTTAATAAAGGGATTTTATAATTTATATATATAAAGAAGTAGATCAAGTAGTAGTATCTACGTTAGGTAGAATAAGTAAGTTAGAAATATAATAATCTAAATATAAATAAAAAGCCGTTTTTACTTTTTATCCCTTCTAGACTCGAGAGTACCGGGCACGGTCGTATGTACTTATAGATATAATATATAGGTTAAATTAAGGCTTAAAACCTTAGAAAGTAGGTTTATATAGATTTAGGCCTAAATATATAAAAACGCGGTAATAAAGGTATAAAAGGTTTTCTCTACTCGGTATATTAGTTACTATAATAAATACTATAGTAACGCGTATAAATAGAAAGAAATATCTAGAGATTCTATAGAAATTATTACTTCTATTTTCCTTTATAAAATCGTCTCTAAGTTATAATATATCTACTACTACTAGTACTATACGTATTTATAATCAGTATTAGTAGTATATATATACGTATAAAGTACTTAGAAAGTAGATAGTTTTACTCTACTAGAAACGTACGACCGTACCCGGTACTCTCGAGTCTAAAAGGGATATAGGTAGAATATTTTAAAAGAATCTAGATTACGATTTTTAGAGTAGTATTTACTATAAATTCGATTTATAAGCCGAACGTTTTTAGTACTCGAAGTAGGTAGACTAGCTATAGAACAGGGGAGTAGTTATATATATAATTAAGTAAATCTATAAACGTTCTTCGGGATAAGTTAGGCTAATAGTTATTTAATATAAGCTATTATCCTTATTCTTTCTAGTAAACCTCGTACGAACGAACGCCCTAGTATAATATATAATCGCTATAGTTTTTTAGTATTTTTAATAAGTTAAACTAGCTAAAAAGTTTATAGTTAAGTTAGTTAAAGTCGGTTTTTTAAGTTCGGCCTTTTTAGTATATAATTCTTAAATTAAAGTTCGACCTCTATAGTCGTTAGTTATATTCTCTACCTAGGTATGTTAGAAGGAAGGCGCGGTAGGCGGTAATCCCTAGAGTAGTAACTCTATAGGGGGTTTAAATCCTCCTGTATTAGCTTTCCGAGTAGACGCTTTATAGAGGTCCGTTTAGGTACTTGCAAGAAGTAAGTTCGGTCTAGTAGTGTTAATTAAGGGTATCCTAGTTACTGTGGTAGTAATAGATAGGAATTAAAGTCAAAATAGGACTCGCGGGGGCTTCGTCATGTTTGGGGGGAGTAGTAGGTGGACTGGCCATGGAACAGGGGAGTGGTTATGTGTACAATTAAGCAAATTTGTAGACGTCCTTCGGGACAAGTTGGGCCAATGGTTATTCAATACAAGCTGTTATCCTCATTCTTTCTCTCGATGCGAATCAGGACTCGTATCGAGTACTAAACTCTAATTTGTATGGTAGAACCTGGATTTAGATTCAGGATTTTTTCGAGCCGAACAGGTCGTAACATCTTGGCATAACACAGACTTGGCACAGACCATACTTCGTCCCAGGCGAAATAAATGTAGGTTTGCTAGGGTGGTTTTAGTGGAGAACAGGGTTAAACCCCCTGAAACCCCTATATTTATTTCGCCTGGGACGAAGTAGATGGTACTTCTAAAAGAACTTTATTCTTCCAGGAATTGTTGGTAGAGTGGATACTCTTACTCCACCCTTACGTATTCTCTTCATTGACACTTGAAAAATTGATACAGTAGCAGGTTTGGGTCTGCTGCGAAGCTTGTTTTCGATTTCTCTATTGATGATGGAGGCCACATAAACTTATCAGCCAACTGAGTTCCAGAGACCAGATACAGAGAAGTCGATCACCCATCTTCGTCGTCACTCCCCGTCTCCTGCCGCAGAGTGACTTTGAACAACAAATGTAATTTCCTATTTTCCACCCTACAAACGTAGAAACGTATGCATGACTTCTCATCTCAGGATCTCAGCCTCTCTTACAAATATTTCCATCTTTGATGACATTCTCGCCTAGAGAATGAAGTAGCGCCGGTATTGTTATAGCTTTTGTTGTATTTACCGTGTATATTATTTGGTTTTGAAATAATATCAGCAGTGCCATCACCTGAAAGTCTGATTACCAGAACCAAAACTTGCAACGTAGTGGTTGCGACAAGCGGTGAAGACTAGCTCTCAAGTATTGGTGATTTGCTGCTGCCTGTGGCGGCAATAATATGTTTGCAGAGTGCGTCAGGCCGTGTGACTGAGATCCAGAGATCGTAACTGTTCAAATCGGCGCGGGTAAAAGATGTTTGAAGCAAATTACAATTTTGCTGGCGAGTGATAGACCGGAAACTGTTTCTGATGTTATATGGTTTTAGGTAACCTTTAGAAGGCATCCTACAAATCCACAGAGAGCGAAATAGACACTGGCCCATACGCGATTAAGTGTATCTGGGGTTACTGTATGGTCACATTTCTGGTCGACGAGGTCTTTTTAACTTTCACAAGTTTTCCCCATTTTTTTCGCGCTGTGAATATGCTTCTTCTAAAAATCTGACCGTACAAATGCTACAGAGTATCATTCCTCGCCACAAGATCAGGTCGTCAGATATCAGTTCATGATTACAGGGAATAGGAACTCAGATACGACGAGCTTAAAAAGTGGGTTCTTTTCCCCAACATTCCATCATTCGGATACGCGGTTCTTACGCATGGCGATTTCCGCATGCTTATTTTAACGTTGAGGATAATCCGTGCATATCGCCAAGCTGAAGCCATACTGACAGCGATTATACGACTTCAATACCCTGATTTCAGGGATTCGCACGACTTCACTACCTTTATCCCTGCCCCTGTTAGCACGCTGCTTTCTAAAGAACCTTTTGTAGTGTAGATAGAGAGGTAGCTCGATTCCTCTCGTCTACTAAGTATCTCGAGTCAAAGAGGTATTGATTAGCTAGCTAGCTTATAGTTTATACTTAATCCTTTTTTAGGTAGGGGAAGGTAGCTAAGATAGAATAAATAAGACACTTATCTAATTAAATCGTATTTCTAATTATGCCTACCTTCGTAGGATAAGATAAAAGGTACCTATCTAGCTACTCGTAAAGCTACTTAAATCTCCTAAGTACTTTCGAAGTTGCGAATAGCTTTATTTTCCCCCTCACTCTTGCCTTGTTATACCCGCGAGTTAGGCGTCCTATAACGGAGAAAAGTAGTATCGCTATCTAGGGCTTAAATTGCCTCTAAGACGTATTTATCCCTTTGATTGCATACGACGAGGGTAGCGTAAGGGATAGAAGAGAGTTTTACAGGGGGAAAAGGTAGTAAAGTCGTACGGGACCCGGAAATCAGGGTACTTAAGTCGTATAATAACTGACAGCTGAGGTGAACTATAACAGTTGTCTCGGCCGAGACAGTTGAGTGGAGTGAAAATCACATCCCCTATAAGTCTCGTACCTCTAGATGAAGGCAAACTTATATTTTTTTTCAGCAAGACACATGTCATCAATTTTCAGTTTTCAACGTGTGTACTGGATTTTCTAGATTTCAAATGATGAAAATTAGAGTAAAATCTAGGTATTCCGCTTCAAGGTGATGCATAGTGCTAGCCCCATCCCGCGTCATTGACCTGTTACCACATGGTTCATTTCATGCTGCAAATGAAAGCCAAAATGCGAAAAAAGATGAATATCAATTCCACAAGTGACAAACTCAGCACGCAAAGCAGGAAAACGTTACATGCACCAGCGCAGAGTACTACACGTTTTCCAACAATTGTCTTACAGATATGCAACTACTTTCTCCCTAAACCAGTTTAGACAGTCTTTCGAGCAAACACTGACTGAGATGGCTCAGTAACACTCAAAACTGAATTTAACATTGTTCGAGGGGTAGATGCAGCATGGAAGTGCATGGAAACAAGCACCATAAGAGCTTGAACGTTTTTTTTGGTCATGGAATATATTCGGAGTAGTGCTTGGGTGTTTTTACCAATGAATGGGACGTTGATTAGGAAGATGTAAGGCGAGGCTCTTGAATGCAAACCTGTATACTGACTTATTGAATGGTAAAGTTAGATTATAAACCGTTGATGTGGAAAGTTCGTGCTTCTTTATGTTCGTTCCATGAGAACTCCACAGTTATAGTTAGGTTTAAATTGAATACTTGTCGCACGAGAACTCGCCTAGTATCCTCCAGAACTCGCTTATAATTGATCTCTGCAATCATCGAAGACTTTAGGACTTGAAAGCCGTAACGAAATTCGAGCCATCCTCTAAGATTAAACTTGAAACTTGCTTTTTCGTCTTCCAGAGACCGAAAAGGCTGGTCATTTAACCTTATCAAAAGTGTAGAAGGGCAAGACGGTAGAAGTATTTCCGCTGTCGTAGTATGAGCCACATTTGATTCTAAATTGTGAAGATATCACGTGAAATAACAGCGGAAGCCTTCCATCCGATTGTCTCTATAAAATTCCAGAGGAGAAGAACACCATTTGGAGATGAGTGAAATATCATCGTTTGAGTGGTATACCAAGCGATACCTGTTTCATAATCTGATGTAGGAGGCACATTTTCATGAAGTCACGTTTTTACTTTAGTGTCATCCAGCCCCACCCCATTCAAGTAGCGTACTCGCAAACGGCGCTATTAGCGCCCCGCGCTTAACCAAACTAACCTCGTCCCTAAAGGAAGAAAGATTCCGCGGCTTCATACACATATTTTCATGTTGCCTAAGTATCATCTACTAATGATATCAAAATCCCAGTTGAATTCCAGCGTATCCCGATAACTCCCGGAAGCCCGAGCATTCCGGAAAATCTCTCAAAAGCCTTCACCTCAACGTTTATATATCCACCCATTCTACCCCAATAGGAGCGAGTCCTCACCCAAAAGCAAACCAAAGAGAATGACTTCCAGACCACCAGTCTTCGACATAGGCAAACCAACAATCCTATTTGACTCACACCCCGAGAAGCAAGAAGGCTACGCCTACTCATACTACAGCGCCTTGAAATCATCGCTCTACACCGCCTTTACAGGGGATGTTCCCAAACATCACAACCCCGGAAAACTGCGTATAGAATGGTGGACCAATGATAAGAAGAAAGGACTCAGGGACTACGACCTTCATGAACACGAATTAGTTCGGAAAGCATTCTATGAGCTTGATGGCATGAAGGAGGTGGAAAGGGTGGTGGTTTTAGGGTACTCGGGTCAGAATCCTTATCTTATTGGAGAAGATGAATGGGAACAGGGACGCAAAGGAAAGAAAGGCTGGAAACATGAGACTAAAGGGGAGGAGGTCTTTGCTAAGAGGAAACAGGCGCAGATTGAGCAGATGAATAATAGTGTTGAGGGGCGGACGGGCAAGTTGGTGGACATTGATGATGTTATTCAAGAGACGGATCGCTTGGAAGAGAAGAAGATGAGAGAGCAAAGGGAGAAGATGTGGAAAGAGGCTGAGGGCATGCAGGAGCAGAAAATGGCGGAGATGGTTTGAGGAGGTCACGTGAGTTATTTCATTTTCTCGATTTAGGAAGATGCACTAATATCGGAGGTCTTAGTCGTTGAATATTGGCGCTTCTGGTCTCTTGATGGCTGGTTATTTTGTTCAAGCTGTCATATAACTACTGTACTTATCTATATTTCCCTCAAATTGCCATTCAACTTCTATCTGATGCGAAAATCCCGTGCAAGTGCCGGCTTTGTGAACTACAGAGCTTCTTCGGTTCTTTAGCCTCGATACGTTGAAGCTTCTGTGAAATACGCAAAGACCGGAACGCTTTATCTCACAATATCCTATATATCTGAGCAATACCAGAAGGGGCTATGATGTTGAGGGCGAGGGGAGATGTACCCCACCTTTCCTAGCTGAACCAGCGGGTCGGCAATGTGTTTCCGAGGAGTATTATGATCACAATTTCTCAGCTTCGCCATTCCCTCTCAGCTTCACCATTTTCAACATATTTATGCCCAGAGAACACTTCATTTAATTTCGATTCGTTCCTGTAACTAAAAGCAAGAAACAAACATCAACCAACCATGGCTACCACAAACCCCCTCCAAATCCCTGCCTCCCAAAACACAGTCAAAGTTCAAGCAATAAATACAACCCTCGCCCTCTCTATACGTTCGGAAAACTTCTTCGACCCAATCATTCCTGGCCATGAGTACTATAACTGCCCCAGCATGGCATTTCTCATCACTTCCACTTCTTTGAACCCAGAAACTGGCAAGACAGAGGAGAGAAAGATAATGTTTGATGCTGGTGCTAGGAAAGACTACTGGAATTATAGCCCCATGATTGTGGACCGTTTTAGAAGGGGTGTCAATGTTAGGGGAATAATAGTCGAGAGAGGGGTTGATGAAATATTGACTTCAGGGGGCGTGGAGTTGAAAAGTGTCGAGGCTGTTGTTTGGAGGTGCGCAGGATATTTCTTTTGGTTCTGTATGGCTACTCGTTTATGACGTACTTGATTTCGCGATAGCTCAGTCTCAAAACTGAGAAGAACATGTCGGATTTTCTGAATACCACCACGCTAACATCGAACAGCCACTGGCACTTCGACCACATAGGCGACATGTCCACCTTTCCTCCTTCAACAAAGATCATAGTTGGACCCGGATTCTCCAAAGCCAAACTCCCAGGATACCCTTCAGACCCCGATTCATCCCTCCTAGAAACAGATTATGCGTTCGTATCCCTTCTCTTTCCCATTCCTTTGCTTTCCATCCAGTCCCAAATACTCAAAAACACAGTAACTCATCAATAAATTGAATTAGAAATCACGAACTCGTCGAGCTTGACTTTCTGAATTCGATTAAAATCGGGAATTTCCAGGCTCACGACTACTTCCCCACCTCTCCTGGGTCTCTTTACCTCCTTTCCGTCCCAGGCCATGCAATAGGTCATATGTGTGCCCTCGCCCGCACTACACCTGATACCTTCCTTCTCTTGGGTGCAGACGTATGTCATTTCGCCGGTGAACTACGTCCTTCTCCTTCTCTCCCGCTCCCTCTTTCCCTTGATCCTGTGAAGGAAGGTCTAGATCCCTACTTTCACGGGAGGGGCATGTGTCCTTGTACAATGTTCACGGATTGTCATCCTGGAGGAAGTGAAGAGGAGAAGAGAAAGACTCCGTATTACAGGGTGAGTAGGAGTGAAGGTTCTGCTTATATAGATCCCGACGTTGCAAATGAATCCGTGGGCAGAATAAGAGACTTTGATGCTGATGCGAGAGTCTTTGTTTGTTTGGCTCATGATCCTAGTTTGTTTGATTTCTTACCGCTTTTTAATGATGGTGGTATTGAGGGGGCGAGTTTGAATGATTGGAAGAAGGAGGGATGGAAAGAGAAGTGCCGTTGGGGATTTTTGAATGAATTGCCTAGGGATGGGAAACCGGGACGGAAGCCTATCATTGACGGATTCTGGAGAGGTGGTGAGAAGATGAGTGCTGAGGAGGCGTTGAGAAAGGATGGAGAATGAGGTACGATGGAAAGAGTAATGCTGAAGCCCTGGTGAGGTTTGGGGCATCGAAATTGATATTTGAGAGATTTCATGGTCTGGAAATGGAGTGATGGGCTACACTTGGAGTTGTGGGCATTGGTGGGTCGTGATTGTTATCTCAAGGCGCTTCATACCCTCTGATTACTCCAATTCCCCCAAGACACGAAAATAAAATTGATCAGGTTGTTCGAGTCTTTCGTATCAATCAACTCCAGTTGAATGACGCGAGCTAATAGTAGGAGAATCACTCAAAGCAAAAAAGAGAGTGGATTGACTAGAACCATTGAATTTTCAATTATTAATATGCCTTCCCATCCTCATCCCGTCATCCCTCATCATCATTTCATATATAAAAACCATTACCATATCATAGCCCTTTTCCATTGCCCCTTTCCCCGTTTAACCCACCGATCACCGACCAGCGGCTTCCCTTAACACCAAACACCAAACCACCAACCAGATATCTAACAACTATATCTAACACCTCTCTTCCCAAGTTCCTTTCGCCCAACGCTCTCCTCGGGCCAAACCCATCCTCTGCTTCGCTTCGCCTCTCTCTTCTCCGCCAATTGGGGGTCTGGGATCCACTCATCTTTTGGCAGCGTCTTTCTTCTTGTTCCCTCAGCTGGTGCACCGATTTCGGATTTCCATCCGACTTGACCAGGAAGTGTGTCATCTCTAGCCAACATATGAAGGTACCAAAGTGCCATGAGAGCAGTCATCTTCAACGGCTTGGGAGTAGGAGTGCTATCTTCCGAGTCAGAGAACGAGTCTTCGAAGCTCGATGATGACTCGGAAAATAAGGTGGTGGATGGAGTAGAGTCATGGGTATTCAGTTGAATAGTTTGGATCTCAAGATATCCGAAGTGAGGAGTAGAATCCGAGCCGTTTCGTACAACAACGAGCTCAATCTCTGTAATAATGAAGCCGTAGCGACAGCCGTGGGAGCGCATGTGTTGATGGAGATGTGAGAGACCACGGAGGTACTCTACCTTTCTGTGGTTTCCCTCAACACGCATACCTGTGTTCCATCTATCGAAAGATTTTACCAAGCCCACTACACGGCCAAGTCCTCGACCGTAGATGAGTGCTGAGGTGTCGTCGGTATAGTTTGAAATGAAAGATGGATCAGATGTATTCTTCGAAGCTCGCATCATTAAATGTCTCTGTCCGAGAGAGAGTGAGAGAGCAGCATTAAGTTTTGTTCCGTAGAAAGATGTGTAGATGTTTTGAAGATCTGACTCTGTTTCCGGCGTGCTGGAGGTGCGAGCTGGAATTGGGAATGTTGATGTTGGCAAGTTAATGTTGAGGAGTGCTGAAAGTCCCGGGATGTTGTTTATGGTTGTTGGATTGAAGGATGTCCAAGGTCTGATTTGGCGAATGTCCCACCAGAAGTGTTTTGCAGAGCTATCACGAATGTGGATGTTGATTTGACGGACGAGTGCTGGAGCAGGGTTGGGAGATGTGAGGTAGGCGGAGAGAGATGTGTTGTTTCCATCATCGATGGGACTCATTGTGATTTCCTCGGCGCAGAGACTGTTCTGAAGGGGCGATGGTGTTCGCTGGGGGGTATGCGTTTGGTAAAAGGATTGAGATATGTAGTTATCGGTTTGTGAATTAGTTGCCGAGGGTATATATGAAGGCATTTGTCGATATGTTGGGAAGCCATATTTTTCCAAGGTCTGGCCATCAAGGCTTACGCTGGAGGATCTTCTTTCGTGTGACGGAGCAAAGGGAACTGGGGAGCATAATGTTGACATCGAACGAGTGTGAGATGGGAAGTTGTCTTGAACCTGTGGCATGAAGCTAACAGATTCTGGGTTGGTGTAACTCCTGTTGTGCTGCGGCTTGAAAGTGGTTGTTGAAGTGTGAGTTGGAGCTCTCTTGAACCTTTTTGGTGGAGGTTGAGAAGCATGAATCTCTTGATCTTGTGGACGGATCTTTGGCAGCAAAAGTGGGCCGTGCTGTCTGATTGGAGATCTTGCTGGAGTGGTCATTCCGGTGTTGAGTGGTTCTGGAGATGATTCTTGAGAGTACATTGAAGCAGAAGCGTGAGAACTAGACCGGCTATGTCCCATGGATCTGTTGCTTCCCATCATGAAGGAAGTATCATTCAATGCATCTTCGAATGAAAACGTGGTGGAGTTTTCTCCAAAGGAGAAGGAGTAATCAAGGGACATTTTGTTTACTTCCGGACTGAGACGATGTCAATCATTGGCCACATCAGGCAAAAACAAAATAACTTACGCGTATAAAAATGTGGACGTATATGAGATGGCTAGGTGTCGATTAGACACTAACAATTAGATTGGAGAGGAGACCGGCTCCAAAAGTAATTTGATTGACAAATGGAAGAGAGAAGGAGATTCGTTGCAAGAGGAAGGTCTAATAGTGGACACCGAAGATACTGATTGAATGAATAAAAACCAGCAGATGGAGGAGGAATGAAGTGATACTTATCCTCACTTGAGGATTATCGGACAACACAGCCCAATCCTCAGATGCACATCATGGGTCTAGGATGGGTCGCACCGTCTAAGTTGACTTGAAACGCGGAGAATTAATTTTTGTCTGGGTCCAGTACAGTAACGACAGTCCGAAGCAGTTTCTTGGTCGAGGCCAACAGGCCGAATGGTTCGTTTGAGGGCAACCGCTGGCAGTAGGTCGGCTGCTTTGGGTTAGAGCGACAAGCGAAAACCCAAGTACAGACTTGATACCATGTAACTCCATATGCACCTCTAATGCAGCGTCAGTGAGTCATATTTAGCTACATATATTTCTCCACTATCCACTATCAGACATGGAAGAAATACCAGGGAATATGCAGAGCGTCTGGACGCGCCAATGTTGATGCTCCCAATAGTGGGGTGTTCTCCATAAGGCGTGTACCGTGGTACCCGTACAACAACACCACGACGGCCACGAGAAATAGTAGATGTCGTGTTCGTGGCCTAACGCCCCGCGTTGCTATGGCTAAACTCGCACAAAATCGCAACCACGAGTGCCGAACACCAAAGCGCGTATTACTATATTTCCTCTTCACATCGGATTTTACCTTCTCACCTACATACCTTATTGGTGTCGCTTGGCCGAGGCCTACCTCCTCCGAACATTTGGCGTGTGTAATGTTGGAGAAGAGTATTTTTGGCATCCCATGACGATTAGCGACCGCTCTGGCGGCTATCCCAACCCTCAGAGCCGCAGCTATTCTCGTCCGTCTCAATCTTCAGCGGGACCAACCGGAGCCAACACGGCGCGTACCTTTAAACGCTGCAATCTCGTTTTGCCGACCTTGAAGCGCCGGTAAGGTGTGCGTATGTAAGCAATCTCTCTAGCCAAACGAGGGAGGCAGTGCAGTGTTGTGTAATCATGGTGGGGATATCACTTCGTCCTATGTTGTGCGAGAAGTCGTTGGGCGTTTATTTCGTGTTTAGCTCGTGTTAAGCGAGATCCCTCTTCAGAGCTCTGATTCGTCACTCCAACACGCCCTCATCCTCGCTTCCCCCGGCTCGGGATCTCACGCGCTGCATATGGGGAAGAAAAAACGACAAGCTTCTCCTCCACAAAATCGTATCGAAGGAGTCATCGTTCGTCTTGATCCGGTTTTACTGGTCCCAGTTGTCCAAAAGTTTCAAGATCTTCTGTTTCATCATCTGACTGTGACTCATCCGTAGCTGTAGCTGTCCACTTTGATCATGAAAAGACGGGAGGAGACGTCATGAAAAGCTTCATGAGATGAAAACGAAGAGCTTTTCGAAAGAACGGTCTGGATAGCTCCACATCAGAAATTGCTCATTGCTGCAAGCCAGATGCAGGCAAGAGAATTCCATTTGTCCGGATGCCAGTCGGTGAGTCCCGATTGTCAGACGGAGGTATTCTCGGGCATTATTGTTTTTCCCTCACCGATTCTCTCGCTTCTGAGAGACGAATTACGGGCTTCCTCGTTCTATCTCATCGATTATGTTTCTGTCTGGACACGAAAATGTTTTCAACCATCAAATCAACTCACGTGGTCCAAACAAAAACACGTGACCGGTCTCATCTCTCAAATATGGATCGGACGGCCGTGTACCTAACGTGAAACTGTGGCAGTGCAAAGAGACCTCTTGCTAGGCCAGTTGAACCCTCAGTCTCCTCACTTCAAAAGATCTCATTTCTAGAATCTAAAACTTCATGGAAGGAGGTGTACTCATGCGATACTCACAAACTGCTGTTCCAGGTGGGGCGAACGCTCATCTTGAAGCGCCCAACTCCATTTTAGGTGTTGAAATTAGCACGATGATCCACTGAAGCGCCTACTTCGACTAATTCAAGCGCCCGGCTTTCTCCATTCTCGTGATGCCGTATAACTTCGAACCTTCCTGAAAATACTTACTTCATGCTGTACTGTACTATCGTTCCGATATGAATAATTTGGTGTTTGGTTTTATGTCTTGTGCCACTTTTTGTATCGAATTTTTCTTAATTTGCTTTTTGAATGAAATTGTCTTGATGGGCGTCTATTCTGTTATGCGACCGAGGTTTTCGTCGCAAAGGGAAGGTCTAGTGGGCCCCAGGTATCTGTTTGATTTGAGTTGAGCAATATGGGTTTGAGCTCTCTCCATTATTCTTTCCTCAAATACAGCTTTATCGTTTTCTTGGGTTCTCGCGATTCTGAATTTAGTTTGATTTTCGCACATTTGATTTTACCCCATGATGATATGAGCTCTAAGCGCTTTACTCCACTCTCCCAATTTCCGACGTTCTAGAACCCCTCCTACTTTCACCTTCTCCAAATCCAGTATCTGAGTTGAAAGGTATGGTATGATTATATTATCGCTTTTTCTATTGCACTTTCTAATCATTAAAGAATCCAATTCTGATGCGCGGCCAGTCTAGGCGCCTTCCTCATCCAATTTGCTCCTTCGGCGCGCGCCAATCCCCACGTGGTTCCTAAATAAAAATTCGTATGACATCCTCTCATGTTCCTACCCCAACAATAAAAGTGATCGAATCAAGATCCTCTGTATCCAAGGCCTACTTTTCAACCCCACCGAGGTTATAGGTTACGGAATACGATGATTTCATTTGGAGTGGCTTGGATCGTGTCTCCTGGCTAGCCGCTTCTGTGTCTCTGCCTGTATACTGGCCGTGGTTCGAGGTAGGCGCGAAGTAAAAATGGGATTTGGCAATAATGTTGAGCTCTTACAAATGTTATGAGTGGGAATAACAAGAGAGAAATATTAGAAGGAGGCAAGAAAACTTCCACTAACAGCTATTCTATACTGCTACATATTCGTTCAGTGTAGATATAACGTTCTTTAGTTAGTATAAAAAGGTTAGTGTCTCTGAGAACAAATTTTTATTTGGTAATAATACATGACTTTTGGTTTCAGTTCTATTGCCCTTTTCTTTTAGAATGTATTAGGCTTGGAGAACAACCCGTGAATTGCTAGCAAATGCTTTATGTATATTCTCTGTTATTATCTTGGATTACTCTTGAAAATCGAAAAGCTTTCTTATGTATCAGCAATCAGCGTTACCTTGAGAACTACTCTTGCTGTAATAGGATATTCTTAGACAAGAGTGTTAATCCGGATCTAGATAGTAGAAGTACCTCTAATCGTTAATTTACATCAATTAAGCAAATGGGTTTAGCACCCAAACACTCGCATAGCTGTTAGACTCATCGGTCCGTGTATCAAGATATATACAAGTCACTCACAACAATTACGCCAGCATCATAACCCAAGCACTTCTTGGGCGCTCAGATTATCGCTTGCCTGGCTCTATTCGCTTTCTACTTGTCCATCACGAAGTATCTCCAATATTGACGTCCAGTCATCGAGGTATCCATCGATGAACCTCTCTTAGAACCGAGACGATATAATATAATAGAACCAACCGAACGATAAAAACTCGACATCACAACAGAATTCGACAGCACTTCTCCCCCATTTTCCGTAATTTTCCTGCAATGAAAATAATTCCGACTCCTGGACTGCTGCTCTGTTCTTAAGAAACAGCGTTGGAAAAAAAATAATCAACTAATCAATTAATACTCTGAATTATTCAGATTTGAATTGATTTAATTTGATTAACCGATTTGGTTAATCAGATTATTAATTGATTAGTATATACTGTAAATAGTAACTAAAGTACTAAGTAATTGTCCTTAAATAACACGTCTTTTAGTAGGTAGTAAATCTTCGTCCTTGTCTACGAAGAACCCCTAGCTTTTTAGGCTTATTTTATCTCAGCCCTCAGCCGCTGGTCACATGGCCGGTTCTCCCCCCGACCCCCGCCCCCGACCCGACCCGACCCCGCCCCACCCCGACCACCACCAGCCAATCACAACCCACCCCCCCGAAACGGCCATCCAGCGTCTAAGGGAAAATAGGGATTATTTTAGTAACAGGCTCCAATTTACATAGCTAGGCGAGTCGGCATATAACTCTTATTTCTATGACCTAGTTTATACCTGCTATAATACCGATTATCGTAATTTCAAGTGTAAATTAAAGCCCTTCAATTAAAGGATCTGACAAAGCGTACCGTATATAAATCGGACCTATATTACGTTCGATACAAGCTTGCAAAGTGGGTGCGATATGCAGGGCATATGCGGCTCGGTGAGGCTCAAATGCGCATATAACCCTGCAGGAACACCAAAACTCGACCGTATCGTACAATAAACACTTCGCAACAGCACAATGCGCGCCGGTCACATTTGGCTCGCAGATGCGTATTATATAGAGTCAATTAAGCGCTTTCTTTTGAGCCTATATAGAAGTCGGTATAATAAAATTTGGCCCTAATACACCTGTTTTTACGTAGGTGGCTATATGTGGGTGTGCAGGTGGGAGCCTTGGCACTCCTGTTCTCACTTTGTACGTACCTACCTAGGACTAAATACTTCGAAATAACTTAATACGCCACAGCCGTATTTAGCTCGCGGATTGATATGTTATAGAGCTAATTAAGCGCTATCTTTTGAGCCTATATAGAAGTCGGTACGATGAAAACTGACCCGAATGCACCTGTTTTCGAGGGCCTAAAATCGTATTTATCGCTTAGTTTAGAAGGCCCTTTTACTCTTTGTTAACTATTCTACTAAACTACGTCCTATTATAATAAGACCTAGGGACTTTGTAAAGCTTATTTAGCTCTATAAATCCTAGCTGGCTAGGTTTTAATAAGTAGTATAGTTATAGAATAGTTTACGAAGAGCTATAGGCTAAAATCTATTTAGAGAAAGTAAAAATAGCTATTTTTAGCTTTAATAAACTTGTTCGTTATCTTAGACCTAGAGGGCACTTATAAAAATAATATAGATTAAAAATTTAATATCGAAAGTACTAGCTAAAGCGTACCCGAATATTATATCTATAAAAGTAGTAGATTATTAAAGGCTCGAAATCTTTATTAAAAAGTTAATTTAGAGGCTATAGCCTAAATAATTACTATTTTACCTTAGACCCTTAAATAAAGGCTAGAGGTAGGTAGGCGTCGGAGTAGTAGCGGGCTAGGGGTAGGGTTAGTATAAGGGGTCGGGTGTAACGAATACTCAAACTGGCTAACTAAACTTGGCTGGGTGTTCGCTGGTTGGTATGCTAGGATAAGAAGAAGACTATCGGGTTATTTACTTAGAAGTGAACTCGTTACTTGTATCAAAGATGTTAAACTATATAATAAGATTAATAACTAAGTTGAGCACGAAGCTCCTATCTAATGGCAGACGTGCTAGTCTTATATAGAACCTTCATACTCTTTTGGATCCCAAGATCTAAAGCTCTATGTGAAGCTCCAAAAGCTCTATGCGAGGCTCCAAAAGCTCTATGCAAAGCTCCTGCAAGCTCTAATGATCACGTGACAATAACCAATGGGCATCCTTAGATCGCTTAGCTATCCTAAGCGATCCCTATTTGCTATAAGAAACCTGGATATGCTTGTCAAGGGTTGCGCCTCTTGTTATAACAAGTATCACGTGCTTACGTGATTCGTGACACTATCCCCTTTTTAGCTTAGCTTAGTCCCTAAGCTTTTAAGTACGACTAAACAAATATCGTTAGAGGGTTAGCGACCTTCTGTTCTCTTTATTATGTCCTCTAAGACCTAGAAGTATAAACAACGAATACTACTTTTCGAAACTATATAGTCCTACGGCTCTAAAATTATGCCTTGCTCTAACTATCGTCGTTATAACCGAAAGTGCTTTGTTTTAAACGACAAGTCGCAAAAGTACGGGGAGTGCGTTCGTCGGGGTGTTCGATACGACGCCCTTCGGTTAGCTAACGATAATCTTCAGAATATCCGTCTCGAAGAAGAGCGATTAAAATTTAAAAGAGATATAGCTTTTGAAGTAGCCATGGCTAGTTTAGCTCGTGTTCGTAAGCTAGAACAGCGTCAACAAGAACTTCGCGAGCAGGGAATCGATATAGTCCGTCGTAGCCTAAAAACCCTCGACGAACTTAATACTACTAAGGAGCGGGAGAAGGAAGAGAAAGAAGAGGAGGAGAAAACGAAGAGGGAGGAGGAGGCTGCCCGACTAGCGGCTCTTCCTAACCCTAATGTTTCTAACTCTTTTCCCGACCTAGGTCTTAACCTAGCCTTCCTTACGACCCTCTAAGATAATCCCGAAATGTGGGCAACCCTGGGTTTCGGCGGTAGAACTCTTAAAGTTCCTCCGAGTACTAAGTAATGTTTTTTCTAGGTTCCTAAGTATTCTCCGAGTATAGGTAATCCAACTATTTGATCAAATACTTAATCTGTCCTCTAATAACCCTATAGTTAAGAATCTTCTCGTCCTTATATTCGGCGTTTAGGTTAACTAGTTAAATCTCTGTATATAGGGCTAGTAGTGCTCCCGGTAGTACTAGTTCGAGCAGGGATATGTAGAATACTAGGTAGATGTTCATTGTCTCTAGTAGTACCAATTTATAATTCAATAGTCCTCTAACCTTCTTAATTTTGAATAGTCCGAGTTTCTTATAGTCTAGTTTGTTACTTGGTCTCCTTGTATTAATGTTTTTCTATACAAGGTAGACTTTATCCCCCTCTTTTAACGTTAGCTCCTAACTACGTCGTTTATTATAGTAGTACGCGTTTCTCTCTGCTACAAACTATAACTTACTTGCGAGTTCTATATATAGACCTTTGATTTTCGAGACTTAGATATAAGCAAGTTAATTGTCTGTTATTATAGCTAATGGTTCTCGATACGCTTCTAATTCATACCTAAAGTTAGCGTAGAATAGCGTAACAAGTATTGTTTCCGTTATTAAGCTATTATATACGAATTCTGCCAACGGTAGTAGTTTAACCTAATCGTCCTATTAATAATTTACATAATAACAAAGGTATGTCTTAACCACTTGATTTATACGTTCGTTCCCTCTATTTGTCTAAGGGTGAAATACTGTCGATAGCTTCCGTTTTACTCCTAAGCGCTCTATGAGTACTATCTAGAACAACGAGGTAAAGAGCTTGTCTCTGTCCGAGATAATCTCTTCTAGTAGTCCGTGTTTCGAGACTACTTCCTTAAGGAATGCAAATACTAATTCCTCGGCTGTACTTAACTCCCTGTATAGTACTAGGATTATGTATTTCGTTAGCCTTTCTATAATAACTAGGATCGAGTCGTACTCGACACCTGTTATCGGATCCTTGGATTTCGGTAATTTTATAATAAAATCCTAAGAGATCGACTTCTAAGGGGTTAGTGGTATCGGAGTAGTGCCTATCTGTCCGTAGGGTGTATAGCGGGAAGCCTTGCTCCTAATATAGGTATTATACTCCGCTATTACTTCCTTAACTACGGCTACTACCTTCTTAACGTAGTAGTTCCGTCTAATTCGTTAGAGAGTTCGGCGAACTCCTTAATGTCTATGGGCTAGTGCTGTATGGTACTCCGTAATGAATTCCCTTGCGTATAAGTTCGGGACCTAGATCTTGCCGTTCTTTGTCCTTTCGATCTTGTCTTGTAATTACGCTGTTTTGATTTTGTTATCCTAGGGGCTCTCTCTGGTTATAGTAGCGATTTCGTGAATCGTTGGGGCAAGGTCTCCGTTCTTAAGAGTTTTTAAGATCGTAATCTTTTTATACTCTTTGTCTCCTTCGTAGCCTAGTTTCCGGCTAAGCGTGTCTACTCGCGCGTTCGAAGTCTTACTAATATAACGAATTATAATATTAAATCCCGCGAGGATCTATAACTACCTAGCAAGTCTCCTATTACTAAGCTCCTTAGTTATTATAAATGTTTTTAGATTCTTATGGTCAGTGAGGACAGTTACCTAGTACTTTGTACCCTAAAGGTAAATCTTCTAATGCTCTAAAGCTAGGACTATAGCGAGAAGTTCCTTCTCAAAGATACTATAGTTCTACTAAGCTAAATCCAATGTTTTCGAGAAGTATACAATAGGTATTAGCTTCCCGCTTTCATTGGGCTATAAGTGTACAGCTCTAATAGTAGTGTCCGAAGTATCTGTCTTAATAGTACTTAGTTTGTCGACGTTATAATTCCTAAGGATTAGTTCCTTAGCGAATCACTTCTTAATTTCCTAAAAGACCTTTTCCGTCGCCTTGTCCTAGGAGAATGTCTTATCTTTCCTAGTTAAGTTCGTTAGGGGTTTAGATAATCTAGCGTAGCCTACTATAAACTATTAATAAAAGTTAGCGAATCCCTAGAATAATTAGACGTCCTTAACGTTCTCGGGTGATTTCTATTCTACAATTGCCTTAATTTTGTCTAAGTTAACTTCCATTTGACTAAGGCTAACTATATATCTAAGGAAGATAGTATAAGTTATTCCGAACTTGTACTTCGATAACTTAAGGCGGGAGTCTACGGTAGCAAGTCTCCGTAAGACCTTTCTAACGTGTCTCTAATAGTCTTCCTTTTGTTCTAAATACACTAGAATATTGTCTAGGTAATAGATAATAGTTACTCCTAGAAGGTCTTCTAGAATACTATTGTTTTATCTCTAATAAGTAGCTAGTACGTTCGTAAGTCCGAATAGTATTACATTATACTCGTAGAGTCCTAATAGCAAGACGAATGTTGTCTTCTATTCGTCTCCCGGCTTAATCCTAATTAAGCCGAAAGCGTTTTGTGAGTCGAGCTTAGTAAATATCTTAGCTTGGCCTAACTTGTCTTATAAGTATTGGCCGGTTAGTAACGGATAAGCGTCCTTAACCGTAGCGTTGTTAACTTCTTAGTAAATAATACAAGCTCTACCTTTTAGATTATCCTTCTTCTTAGCGATTAACATGTTCGAAGCGGTCGGTGACTCTGACTTCCGAATATATCCTTTCTTAATTCCTTCCTTAACGTACTCCTCGAGTAGCTAAAGGTTCCTCCAATTATAAGGTCGAAGCTTTTACTTCCTAAGGTTATAACCCTCTTTCAATTTAATCTTATGATCCTATAGGCGATGTTCGGGAAGGGTACGCATGTCCTCCGGGTTTTCGAACAGATCCTTAAATTCTCTATACTATATAGGTAACTCTGAATCGGCTCCTTTGCTAACCTGTGGAGGACCCTTTCCTAGGTGTCCGGGCTCCTTGGAAGAAGTAGCGCAAACTTTGTTCCGGCCTTGTAGTTATTTATACGAACCTACGTAACTATAATAACTAAAGGTAATCTTTCTTTCCTTCTAATCGATATCTAGATTATATTCTCTAATCTAAGGCATACTAAGAATCGCTTCCTTGCTTCCTATCTTAACAATATCGAACTATATATCTAAACAGTGTCCGTCGATAGTAGTTTTTGTTAGAATAGTACTTTAGTTAATTATTCCGTTTTGGTATCCTATTTCCGTCCCGTCTACTACCGTCAACTAGTAGGGTACCGTCTTCCTAACAGGGACGTTCAGCTTCCTAGCTATGTTCGGGGAAAGGAAGTTTCTCGTAGCTCCCGAGTCTATTATTACTCGGAGTTCCTTTCCTTGTATAACCGTAGTTACTACTAACTATTAGTCTCCGGAAGTAGCGCAGATTTCCTTATCCTAGCTAGCGTAGCGAACTAGAAATGGTTTTCTATCTCGGCCTCTTATTAGTAAGAACAAGACTCCTATCTCGTCTACCTGTTCTACTATACACGTTCCATCTACGTATAGGTCCGACTATGTTTTTAGGAGGTCCCCTACGAAGTTTAGCTTAGGTTAACCAACAAACTCTGGTTCGCTTACCCATCTCTATTCACTAGTCTATAGAGTTATATCGTATACCCTCTAGGTATCTCCGATTTGTAGTAGAGGTTCTAAGTGTTCTTCCTCTTAAGGCTCGTCATTTGAGCCGCTGTTGTCGTAAGGCTCGGTAGCCTCAATAACCGTTTGTCCCGACGGGATACTTTTGAAAGTTATCTAATAGTCGTTATAATCCGTTACCTCATAGGTAGTCAAAGCAACTAGCTTACTACCATAAGTAGCGTGTAGGCTCCAGAAGTCTAACTTCAGCCCGTCTATATAGACCCATCTATTACCTAGTATAAAGGTTCTAATAAATGTCCAATTTTCTCTAACCTCGGGGTTCTACTTCATTAGATCATACGCGTCCCCTGAGGTACTATCTAATAACTCCGATGCTTCTAACTCGTCGGACTCGTGCCGCCCATTCTCCTGCGATTAGAGGGGCAAAGAGTATTCATCGTTAGATCTTATAGCGTAGTACTCGTCGAGTACCGGATTGTCCTCGAGCTAGGTATAGATCCCTATTTCCTCGAGTTCGTCGCTAGTTAACATTCTTTTTTTAAGTACAGCTATTTCTCTTCTAGCTATAGTATTAATTTACTTCGTTCCTTTCCAAGGTTTCTTCGCGCCCTTTGCGCAGCACTCGTTTACTCGATAGCTAGATCTACTACAAGAGTAACATAAGTTCTACTCGCGCCTTCGGTTACGTTCCTCCTAGGAAAGGCCTCCTTCCCGCGGGAAGGGTTTCCTTTCGGCGGCGTTTACTTTACGGTCCCTTCTATAATAGGAACGATTCCACCGCTTATGTCCCTTAGACTAATTCTCCTACTTCGGGGATAACTTCCTAAATTCCTAGAGACGGTTATCTAACTAGATAATAGTCTTAATCATAGTTGTAATGTTTAAGAAGATTATATTTTGTCTTGCTATCTCTTCGCGGAGATACGTCTTAAGTCCCCTTTAAAATAATTCCATAAGTAGAGGGGCGTCCCACCCTGATTTATTCCTATAACGCTAGAACTTATTAGCGTAGTCGATAGCTGATCCGGTTTATCGCAAATTCAAAAGGTTACGTACCGTAGTACAGATAGCGTCGTAGTCTCCGAAGACTCGTCGAATCGCCTATTTAAATCCTCCCCAAGACCTAAACACAGCCTTGGTTATAGTTATATTTCCTCTATTATTATCGAAGAAGTCCTCGAGGTAAAGCTAGGCCTATTCTAGCGCTGGTCCCCTAAGGTAGGAGATAGCGAAAATCGAGCGGAAGCTATTATCGTCCTTGAACTTCTCTTTATTAAAGTTAAAGTAGATGTCTATCTGAAGAAGGAACAAGTTAAGTTCCTGTCGCTTTCTATTATACGTGTCGAGCATCTTAACTTTGATGTTTTCGAGTACCTCGACCTTGTACGGGTTAGGTGCATCTATGTTAGGGTGGGGTATTGATTAGATTGTCCGCAAGGAGAGAAGGAGAGAACTCCTCGCGGTGGAACTAACTAAATAGCTACGGAATACCGAATACCCCTATTTACTCAAGCGAATCCATTTACTATAAAACTCGAAATCGAACCTTCACATGTCGACTATGTCGACAGTCGAGAAGTCGACCTGCATATGTCACGTGACCATAACCAATGGAAATCCTTGGATCGCTTAGCTATCCTAAACGATCCCTATTTGTTATAAGAAACCTGGATGTGCCTGTCGAGGGTTGCACCTCTTATTATGACAAGCATCACGTGAACATGTGATTCGTGACAATATAGTCTAGATACTTCGATATTTAGTACTCTATTTATATACGTTATAGATATAATTCTAGCGCGATATTGTGACGGTTATGGTCACGAGGGTTGGATGTCACATGCTCGCTCGGCGAGGCGCGCTAGTACTAGCGCGCACGACCTGTATTTAGTTCCCAGCTCTCTCGAGCTCTCCTTCTCTCCTCATCTATTGTCCTAAGAATAGAGTGTTGTTTGTTCCGACTGTCCAGAAGCACGTCTGTCACAGGATTATACTTTTAGTATTCCTATATATATAACTTATATAAGGGATAAAGAGCTAAGTTATTATTCTTTTATATAAAGGGACTAAAATATATACGTTTTTTCTCGCTTAGAAGTACTAAATCCTATCTCTCTAGATAATTATACTAATTTTATTTATAGGCTAGAAGAAACTTCTTAACTATTGAACAGATATCCCCTGAGCGGTAATGATCCTCTTATAGGAGACTGTAGAGCAGTAGGAAGGGGGCAGGTTGAACAATGTGTATTAGACTAGAGAGAGAAGAAGGTCGAGGCTCTAGCTCGGCCTTGTACACCTACACCTGGCTAGTGCGCCACCATTCCCAATCGGGACTAGCTACACCTGTACTCCAGATACATCGCATTCCAGAATTCCTCAACATTAACTAGGATTTATATAAAGATAGCAAGCTATCTAGGATACTATTTCCCTTATATACTTTTATTCTACCTTAGTGTCACGAATCACGTGTTCACGTGATACTTGTCATAATAAGAGGCGCAACCCTCGACAGGCACATCCAGGTTTCTTATAGCAAATAGGGATCGCTTAGGATGTGTGTGTGTGTGTGTGTGTCTATTTAACGTCTTAGCGGGCACGTGTGTGACACGTGTCCTTCAGTCCCCGTTGGGGCAAAAGACGCCAGGGGGGGTAGGCCCCTGGTTTCCTGTCTAGCTAGCTAGTTTA
>UNPT01000610.1:0-22303 GCA_900536445.1 Hymenoscyphus occultus
ACGTAGCCCAGTATATCCGTAACTGCTACACTTATAAGCGAGCCTACGTTCCTCGAGACCGGACGCCAGTACTTCTATACCCGCTACCAGTCCCGGACTAGCCTAGGTAGTATATTAGTATAGATTTCAAGTTAATACTAAGAGACAAACACGGGTACGACGTAGTGTTTGTAGTGGTTGACCGTCTAAGTAAGCAAAGCACCTCTGTTCCTTGTTATAAGACTACAACTGCTAAGGACATGGCCTAGCTTTATATATTGTATGTCTATCGACATCGTGGAGCGCCATAGATAATTATGTCTGACCGAGGACCTTAGTTTATCTCTAACTTCTAGAACGAGTTCTGTTGTATACTAGGGATCTAGATTAAACTCTCTATAGCTTTCCACCTATAAACAGACGGACAGACAGAGATTATGAATTAGTATCTTGATTAGCGCCTACGCCCGTTTGTTAACTACTATTAGGACAACTAGTCTGAACTCCTGCCTATTATAGACTACGCCTAGCTGACGCTACCTTACGAGAGTATTAGGATGTCGCTATTTGAGCTCCTTAATGCCTACCCCCCTCGCACCTCTTTTAACTAGGACACGCTAGACGCGGCTATAGTAAAGGAGAAGCTAAACCAGGAAGAAGTATAGCGAGTAGTTAAGAGGCTCTAAGAAGCATAGGAAGTAGCGCGTATAATCATGAAGGAAGTACAAGACAAGAAACGAAGGGATATTGACCCACATAGACGGGAAGTAGACTTCGATGTAGGGGACAAGGTCTAGGTATCTACAAGGAATTGGAAAATAGAGCGCCCTAGTTATAAGTTAGACTACCAAATGGTAGGTCTATACGAAGTGATTTAAAAGGTAGGACACTCCTACAAGGTTAAGCTACTAGCAAGTATAAAGATACACCCTGTATTCTTAACAGACCGCCTACGGAAAGCCTTAGACGACCCACTACTAGGACAAGTAAATGAGCCACCGCCACCGATACAGGTTATAGACGACGAGGAGTGGGAAGTGGAAGAGGTAATTGTAGTTAAGAAAACAAGGAAAGCACTATAATATAAGGCAAAATGGACAGGGCATGATGAGGACCCAGATTGGTATCCTGCGTTAGACTTTAAGTACTCGCCACATAAGCTTAGAAGCTTCCACTTGCAATACCCTTCAGAGCCAGGACCCCCGCGTCGACTACAGGAATGGATTAAGGCTTGGGAGAAGGGATTGGATTCGTACGAAGAATTGGACGACAATACAGAGATGCCTACAAGCTTGAGGGCAAGCTTTTTTTCAAAGGGGGGGGTAATGTGACGGTCCTGACCATCACGTGCCACTTGTATCACGTGGCGTCGCTCAGCGACCCACACCATGTACTTAAACTCGAGCTCTCTCGAGCTCTCCTCTTCTCCTCAGCTTAGAATCTTCGAATAGACAGTTCTACGATTCCATAACCTACACCTTGGACGCCCACGGGCAACATATCGTACGTGTCGTCACAGCTAAAGGACGTTATAAAACTATTATAAGTCTTAGTAGAGATAATAATTAACTAGGGGAGACCTCTAAAGCCGCCTTAATATAGTATTATAACTGTACTAGGTTAGTAGATATCTACTTAGTTATAAGTTAATAAAATAAGTAGCGAAGGTAATTTTATACTTAAATAAAGATAATTAAGAACCTTTAGGATATACCTAGGTAAATTATTAGATTAAGAAATAATATAAACTTAAACGATTTAAGACGCTAAGTATAAATCTAATAGATATCTAGAGACGAAATACTTTAACTTAAGAGAATATTTAAAGGTATTTTAATTATTTATTTAAAACTATTTAGAAGTATAAGTTATAATAGTATAATATATATAATATAAATAAGGCTAGGTTTTAAATTAGTTATATAAAAAGCTTACTTATTATTATATATATATTATTATTATAAGTACGTTAGTCTTAATAATTAATAACTTAGTAATTTATACTAATATTTATATAATTAGATCTATATAAATAATCTAATAAACTACGAATTAGTGATAATAATTAAGTATATTAATATAGTAGAGTAGGTTATTAATCCTTATTTAATTATACTAGGAAAGATTTATAAGAGAAAATACTTTAATAATAACCTTCTACCTAATATTATAATTAATCTAAGTAATAGTAGTTATTTAAATGACGAGATTATACTCTCCTAGCTTAAATACTTTAATTATTAAATAAGTATAAAGTAAAGAGGTAAATATTAACTTCTTATATTTAATAGCTACGGTTCGTATATAACGTATAATTTTATTAGTTATTATTAGAGTTTAATTATTATTCTAGTTAAATTCTAAGCTTTATATAAGCTAAACTTTCTATCTTTACTACCCTAAAAATTAAGTTTACTAAACTATAAGAAGTATTCGCTTACTTCTAATAATAATAATTCTAGGTTTAATAATAATAAGCTAGCGTTTCTAGCTAAGTCCTTCCTAGATAAAAACTCTTTTCTATACCTTAATACTACGAACGAGTTACTACCTTTACTACTACTAAAATCGCTAAATTAATACTTTAATATTAATTATACTTATATTATAATTATAATAGATTCTAATAACCCTTAATAGTGTAAGTATACTTCCTTTATAGAAACCCTATATATAGCTCGAGGTATTAATTTTTATTCTTAGTTTTTATATAAATATAAGTATAATATATTCTTACTCTCTCGAACTTATACGAATAGCAAGTTTTATAAAGGGGCTATAATAATAGTAATATAAACTAATATTACTTATAAATAACTTAAACTAATAAATAAAGGTAATATTTATACTTAATAGTTAGCTATTATTAATTTATAAGATCTTAATAAATAATAACTAAAACTATTAAAAGGTAGAGTTATAATAATAGGAGTTAGTTTATCTAAGATACTAAAGCGCTACTAGGACTAGTATAAAAGTAAATTATAAAAGATATAAAAGGAAATAAAAGGAAATAAAAAGATTAAAGAGATAATTAAAGAAGAAAGAAAAGAAGAAGGCCAAACGTTATAAATATAGTAATAATAAGCTAGCGGCGAAGGCTACTAAAAAAGATTATAATACTAAGAAAGCTATAAAAGTTATTATAAAAGAGTAAGAAAAGTATAATAAAAAAGTAGTAAAAGTATATAATAAAGAGTAGAAACGCTTATAAAAAGAGTACTAAGAGACTAAAAAGGCTTAGAAGCGCTAGAAGCTACTTTTATAGGGTAAGAAGTTACGTAAATAACGTTTAAAGGTTAAGGACGAGGTTATTAAAAGAGTAAATAATAAGGCTATTCGTACCTTAAATATAACTCTAACCGTAGTACTTCTAGCGAATACTATTAAGAAGCCGAATTTATATATAATTACTTATATTCTAGACGTTCTAGATATAATTTAATAGTTTAGCTTATTAAATAATTATAATATATATTATAAATAAGTTTATTTAAGTATTTATATTTTTATATCATATCGTAAACTCAGTAATATCTACCCCTAGATAGGGGTCTAATTTATATAAATATACCTACCTAAGAAGCTATATTATAATAACTAATAATTAAAAATACTATTTTATTATAAATATATTTATTTATAATTAATTAATTAATTCTATAAAGGAAGGAAGTATTTCTAACTATAGGTTATTAAGGAATTAATTATTTATAATAAATTATTCGCCTTACTAGATATTTAGCTCGGTAATATTAACTACTTTAGTAGTTAGCCCTTATTTCTAAAAAAGATTAATTTAATTTGGAATTTATTAATTCTTTAATTAGTTAATTATAAATCTTACTATAAATAAAAAATATATTTTGCTATCAAGATTTAATTCTTATATACTCCGAAGCTAACTAGTACTTATTATACTTTATATTGTAAGAGAGGATTATTATTATCTCTAGAGAATATCTACTTAATAAGTTATAAGCCTAGGTTTACTTTAGTAAACTAAACTATTATATAGACTTATAAACTATAAAGGGTTTACTAAGTTTATATAAGAAACTTAAATTAAAGTTAAGTAAGAGCTTTAGAGAACTATTAAAGAAAAATAGTCTACTTATATTAAATTAAGTAAGGATTTAAGTACTATCAAATAAGAATAAGAATAATTATTATTAAAGCTAAAGAAAGCTTACTATTAATACTAATTTATAAGTATTATAAAAAACTAAGAGCGTTAATACTATATTATATTTACTAAATTATAGCTAGGCTATATATATAAACTAATTTTATAAAATTAAAACTTATATTATAAATATATATATAGTTACTATTATAATATAAATAACTATAAGAATAAAGTTTATATCTTAATTCTTACTTATAATAACTATAAAAGTTAGTTCTAATAAATAAAAGTAAATTTTACTACTAAAGAAGTTAAATATACTATTAAATAAATATTAAGAGAGTATACTTCGATTATAAACTTAAAAGTATAACTTAATATTAATAAATTAGAACCCTTATAATAAATATAATTTAGCTTAGAGACTATAGAAAGCGTTAAAAGTAAAATATAATAAAATAAATAAGTTAACTACTAATATATATATAGTAAAGATTATTATATTTAAGTATAATAAATAAGCTAGAGTTAATTTATACTAGACTAAGATTAAGAAGTATAGATAAAAGATAATTAATATAGACTTAACTATATTATATCTAGATTATTACCTTTATCGTATAATTATTCAAAGTATACTAGACTATTCTGTAGCTACTATTAATTTATTAAAATATTAATTACTTATATTATATAAGAATAAGATTTAAGACTTATATAATATTAAGGTTTATATAAAGAAAAGATAAACTAAGTAATACTAAATAAGGTAGTATCTAATAAAGAAGAAGCTTATATTACTAAGTATATTATTGTGAAGGTTCGAAATTATACCCTAACAATTATTCTAGGTTAGTATAAATAGTAAAGTATTAATAGTAATTTATCTAGAAGCTAATATAAATCTAGCTTAAAGATTTATTAATATCCTTTAAAATAAAAAATACTATATTACTAATTACTAAAGAATAAATAAGACTTGGATACTTCTAAAAATCTATAACTAGAAGAAAGCTATATAGTCTAAAAATAAAACTTAACTTATTTAAAGCTTAAAGGTTTAAAAATTATTTTTATTAAAACGCTATAGAGAATATATTACCAGGTCTAAGTCTTATGACCCTACTAATAATTATAATAATTATAATAATTTAGATACTAAAAGTACTATTAGTTATATACTTTTTATAGAAGCTAGTAAAAGAGACCCTTTTACTTAGCTAGTTAATACTAGCGCTTTATTATATATATTTGACTAACTTTTAATATTTAGATTAATAAAGTACCTTAAGTAGCTTATTAAGATTAAGGTTAGTAAAAAAGAATTAATATGTTACTAAAAAAGTAAAGTAGAGTTAAAATATAAGAATAATTTAATAATACTTTTATTTAATATTTTTTATATTTCTAAACTTAGAGTTAATTTACTTTTAGTATAGTATTTATACTAAGTAATTTTAAATATAAAGTTTATAAGGAATATTAATAAAATATATATTATAAATGAAAAATAAAAAATAATTAGTTCTAGAATATATTAAGAAGTTTATATTATTATAAGAGTTATTTAAAGCTATAAAGAGATTACTTTAAATATATTTTAAATATTATAAAATATTTACTTATCTAAAAATAAAAAAGATTAGTAAACTATATACTATTATAAGTTTATAAAAGTAAATAAAAATTCTTTAAGATCTTAATATTTATAAAATATATATTATTACTAAAATATAAAACAAGATACTTAAGGAACTTATAGAATTGATAACAGAAATACTTAGTAGGATCTAATTTAATATAGTAGAACTATGGCTAGTTACTATCTATAAAAATAAATAGCTTTTAATTATAATTAATATATATTTATAAAAGACTTAGGCTATACTACTAAAAACCAAAAAAGCTATAAATAAAGCTTTTATTAACTAAGAGACTTAGGTTAAATACTAATTAGATAAAAAGATTAAAAGTATAAGATTAAATAATATTTTTAAACTTTTTAAAGTAATAAATAAATAATAGGTAATTAATAAAGTTAATATTTAATCAATAACTATTAATTTCTTATACTAAAATAGCCTAGTAAAGAGATTAATATAAATAGTTAAAGCTAATATTTAAATATTAATAAAATTCTAGAATAAAGTAGCTAAAATAAATACTTATATTAGAAATAGAATAAATACTAGACCTATAGTTAATAATAGAAGACTCATTTTAAAAAAAGCTTTTATAAGTATTCTTCTAAGTATTAATTATATATAAAGATAAGAGAGTAAGTACTATTACTATATTAATTAGAAAACTATTCTAGTAAAAGAATAATATAATAAGTTAGTTAACCTAGGAAGAGTTAGAGTATTTATAGGATATACTAAGTAAACGATTAAATACCTAAGAGTATATATTCTAGAATAAGAAGCTATAATTATATTAAGTATAATTAAAGTAGATAAAGAGACTAATAATAGTAATATTAACCTTAAGATTTAAAACTATCTAAGTAGACTATAAGAAATAAAGAATATTATAAAGGATTATAACTTTTAAGAGAGACTTATAAATAAAACTACTACTTTATAAGAGTTACTATCTTAAGTAGTAGCTCTAACTATTTCTTAAGTAGTACTACCTTAATTTACTTTACTACCTAATATTCTAAGGTTTATAGAGGTAAATATACTAGATATTAAAGATATTAAAGCTTAGACTAAAAAATATTATATAAGAATACTTATAATAATATTACTTAAGATAAAGAAACTAAAGATAATTAAGATAATAAACTATTACAAAAAAACATATATTTATTAGACCCTTTATTAGATATTCTAGATCTATAGTAGCTTTTAGAAAATACTATAGTAATACTTTAACCGAGTACGCCTATACCAAATATATTTATAAGTAGTAGTACTAATTACGCCTACGCTTATACTTATATTTATATCTATACTTATACTAATATATTTTACTTAGTCAGTAAAGAGATATATAAAAAAAGAACTAGAAAAAGAACTAGAGATTAAAATGATTTAGGCTATAATTATAAAAGCTATCTATAATAATAATAAAGTAGACATTAATAAACTAGAGGTTTTATTAAGATATAACTTAGTATTTCTAGTAGAAGTTATTATAGGTATATAGATTCTATAAACCTATAAGTAGGTAGTGAAAGATCTAGTATATAAAAAAAGATAGAAGGTAGCTATAGCTAAGAAACTTCTTACCTTTTATTAAAATAATATACTTAAAGATATTATCTCTTTAATTAATATAAATTAAGTATTATATAAATAGGTATGTACTATTAAAACTCTTAAGAATAGTATAATTAAGTAATTTAAAGTAAGGCTTATTATAAAAGGTTTTAGCTAGATTTAAAAGAAGGATTTTATTAAAACCTTTACTTTAATAGTTTAAACAGATATATTTTAACTATTTTTTATAACTATAACTTAAAAAGATCTAGAATACTACTAATTTAATATTAAGAATACTTTTATAAAATCTTATCTCAAAGAAGAGATTTTCTTTTAACTATTAAAAGAAGTATAACCCCTAAAGGAGAAAGTCTAGTAGGTTCTATAGAGTCTTTATAGTCTAAAATAAATAGCTAAGAACTAAAATATACTAATATAAGAAGAGCTTATTTAATGAAGATTTAAGTAGAACTAAGCTAATCCTTACTTATTTATATATAAGTAAAAGTCTATTAAACTACTAGTATATATTAATAATATTATTACTATAGTAAAGTTAACTAGGGAGATTATTAGTTCTATAGTAAGCTTAGCAATTATTTCAATACTACGTATATACCTACCGCGCTTTACTTAAAACCGGTTTAAAACCGGGTTAGAGTTTTGAACCTAGGTTTAAAACTACGTTAAACCTAGGTTAAACCTAGTTAAAGTCTAGTTTAAGGTTCTAGAGCCCTTAAATTATTACTAAACTAATTAGTATAATATTAAGAGTTTTTAAATTATTACTAAACTAATTAGTCTAGTATATATAGGTTAGTTACTATACCTTTTATTATACTATAATATTTATATAAAGTTTATTTATTAAATTATTAGCTAAGAGATAATATAACCTCTTAAAACTTCTAGCTATTATATAATAAGTAATTAGTTATTATATATTTATAAAGGGCTAAAAAAAATTAATATATATATATATAAACGTAGTGCTCTAAGATAATAATAATAGTATTCTAATATCTAGTATAAGTCTAGTAGACAAATATATATAGAATACTAAAGTATATATATATATAAAATATATATCTTTTAAAAACAATAATAATAATAATGTAATAATATAATAATATAGTAATAATAATTACTATCTAGATTATTACTATTCTAGGCATTAGTATTATTATTACTTTTACTATTAAGATTATTTATTATATTTTTATATAAATTACTTCTATTACTTATACTATCTATATTATAAAAGGGATCTTTAGGTATATTATTAGGGCGTTTATCTAGGTTATCGAACGTTATAATAATACTAGTTTCTATATTGGTCTCTACGCTAGTTTCTACGCTAGTTTCTACGCTAGTTTCTACGCTAGTTTCTACGCTAGTCTCTACGCCTATTTCTACGCTAATATTCTTATTATTACTTTCGATATTAGAAAAATCTTTAAAATTACTATTTATATCTAGGTTTAATTATACTTATTATTTAAGACCTTATCTAGCTAATAGGTACTTATAGATAAAGAAATCTATAATACTAATATTAGAGAATCCTACCTTATTATATAGCCTATTTAGTATACCTATAGTATAATAGTCTATATATTTATCTAGGATCGAAACTTTTTAGCTATAAAGGTTACTAAGGTAGGCGTATATATATAGAGTAACTATAATAACTATAATATATTAGATATTATAAGAGCCTTTTATAAGAATTAATAACTCATATTTAAGCTATTTTAGTTCTTTCTTACTAGCTCCTATCTTACTTTTAATTATCTTATATAATAGTACTAAGTAAATATATATATAAGTAAAGTTAAAAATATTTAGGAGCTAGTACTTTTTAAAATCCTACTATAAAATAGCCTTAATAGGTTTAAAAAATACTACCTAGAAACTATAGTTATAGATTAAATATAGTTATAAAGCTTTTAGGCTAGGCTTAGCGTTTTTAATATACTATCTTATAAAAGCTATATAGCGTTTAAGTAAGTAGCCTTTCTAGTTCTTAATATCTTACTTAGTCTTAGTAATACTAGTAACCTATAAGGTATATTACGCCTTATACGTTCTATAAATAGCCTTTACTAAAGCTTTCTTAGAAAAGCCTTTTAATTATATAAGAAAAAATTATTAATTCTTTACCTTTAACTATCTTCTTAATTCCTTCTCTAATATAATAAATATACTTAATAATAGCTATAGTACCTTTTATAGTAGCTTTTACTAGTATTATTCTAGGCTTACTTTAGTAAATATAGACTTTAGTATTTATAACTTTAGTATTTATAGTCTTTAAGATAGTTTTACTAAACTTAGTTTTAAATTTAGTAGCTATAGTAACTATATGTCACGAATCACGTGCTCACGTGATACTTGTCATAATAAGAGGCGCAACCCTCGACAGGCACATCCAGGTTTCTTATAGCAAATAGGGATCGCTTGGGATAGCTAAGCGATCCAAGGATTTCCATTGGTTATTGTCACGTGACCAAAAGTCGCTAGACGGGGCGACCAGGCTAGCAGTCTAGCAGCGACTGCAAGACCAAGCTAGCAGGCTAGCACACGAGTATGAAGGTTCTATATAAGACTGGCACGTCTGCCATTAAATAGGAGCTTCGTGCTTAACTTAGTTATTAATCTTATTATATTGTTTAACATCTTTGATACAAGTAACGAGTTCACTTCCAAGTAAACAACCCGATAGTCTTCTTCTTATCCTAGTATACCAACCAGCGAACACCTAGCTAAGTTTAGTTAGCCAGTTTGAGTATTCGTTATACTTTGAGTACCTGCTTTAAGTCGAAACTATCACGATGGCTCCTACTACCCCGCCAGTAGCAGGACCGGCCACCAGCCCCTAGGCTAGCCGAGTTAACCTCCCTGAATCTAGCGGAGGGACTGCTACGATAAACATTAACACTCCTCGGACGAGAGACGTCGACGACGACGACGACGACGACAGTATGCCAGATGCACCCAACCCTTACAAGGTCGAGGCACTTGAGAACATCAAAGTTAAGATGCCCGACACGTACAACGGAAAGCGAACAGAACTTAACTTGTTCCTTCTTTAGATAGACATCTACTTTAACTTTAACAAAGAGAAGTTCGAGGACGACTATAGCTTCCGCTCGATCTTCGCTGTCTCCTACCTTAGGGGACCAGCGCTAGAATAGGCCTAACCTTACCTCGAAGATTACTTCGACAACAATGGAGGAAACATAACTATAACTAAGGCTATGTTTAGGTCTTGGGGAGGATTCAAACAGGCGATCCGACGAGTCTTCGGAGACTTCGACGCTGTCCGTACCGCGGTACGTAACCTTTTAGGTTTACGACAAACCAGATCAGCTATCGACTACGCTAACGAGTTCTAGCGATATAGGAGCAAATCAGGGTAGGATACCCCTACACTTATGGAATTATTCTAAAGGGGACTTAAGACGTATCTCCGTAAAGAGATAGCAAGACAAAATATAACCTTCTTAAACATTACAACTATAATTAAGACTATTATCTAGTTAGACAACCGTCTCTAGGAATTTAGGAAGTTATCCCCGAAGTAGGAGGATTAGTCTAAGGGATATAAGCGGTGGAATTGTTCCTATTACAGAAAAGGCTATAAAGTAAACGCCGCCGAAAAGAAACCCTTCCCGCGGGAAGGAGGCCTTTCCCAGGAGGAACGTAACTAAAGACGCGAGTAGAACTTATATTACTCTTATAGCAAATCCGGCTATTAAGTAAATAAGTACCGCGCGAAGGACGCGAAGAAACCCTGGAAAGGAACAAAGTAAATTAACGCTATAGCTAGAAAGGAAATAGCTATGCTTAAGAAAAGAATATTAACTAGCGACGAGCTCGAAGAGATAGGAATTTATACCTAGCTCGAGGACGACTTAGAACTCGACGAGTACTACGCTATAAGATCTAACAATAAATACTTTTTACCCCTTTAATCACAAGAAAATAAGCGGTACAAATCCAACGAGTTAGAATCATTAGAGTTATTAGACAGTACCTTAGGGGACGAATATAATCTAATAAAACGGAACCCCGAGGTCGGAGAAAATTAGACATTTATTAGAACCTTTATATTAGGTAATAGATAGGTCTACATAGACGGGCTGAAGTCAGACTTCTAGAGCCTGTATGCTACTTATGGCGGTAAGCTAGTTACCCTGACAGCCTATGAAGTAACGGATTATAACGACTATTAGATAACTTTTAAAAGTATCCCGTCGGGACAACTGGTCATTGAGGCCACTGAGCCCTACGACAATAGTGACTTAGATAACGAGCCTCTAGAAGAAGTATACCTAGAACCACTGCTACAGGTCGGAGACACCTGGAGGGTATACGACATAACTCTATAGACTAGCGAATAAAGATGGGTAAGCGAACCAGAGTTCGTTGGCTAGCCTAAGCCAAACTTCGTAGGAGATCTCCCGAAAACGTAGTCGGACCTATACGTAGATAGAACATATATAGTAGAACGGGTAGACGAGACAGGAGTCTTGTTCTTACTAATAAGAGGCCGAGACAGACATCTATTTCTGGTTTGCTACGCTAGCTAGAATAAGGAAATCTGCGCTACTTCCGGAGACTAACAGTTAGTAGTAACTACGGCTATACAAGGAAAGGAACTCTGAGTAATAATAGACTCGGGAGCTACAGGAAACTTCCTTTCCCTAGACACAGCTAGGAGGCTGAACGTCCCTGTTAGGAAGACAGTACCCTACTAGTTAACAGTAGTAGACAGGATGGAAATAGGATACTAAAATAGGATAATTAACTAAAGTACTATTCTAACAAAAACTACTATCGACGGATACTATTTAGACATATAGTTCGATATTATTAAAATAGGAAGTAAGGAAGCGATTCTTAGTATACCTTAGATTAGAGAACATAATCTAGATATTAATTAGAAGGTAAGAAAGATTACCTTTAGTTATTATAGTTATATAGGTTCGTATGAATAACTACAAGGCCGGAACGAAGTTTACGCCACTTCTTCTAAAGAGCCTAGACACCTAGGAAAGGGTCCTCTATAGGTCGGCAAAGGAGCCGATTTAGAGTTACCTATATAGTATAGAGAATTTAAGGATCTGTTCAAGAACCCGGAGGACATGCGTACCCTTCCTAAACATCGCTTATAAGATTACAAGATTAAATTAAAAGAGGGTTATAACCTTAAGAAGTAGAAACTTCGACCTTATAATTAGAGGAACCTTTAGCTACTTAAGGAGTACGTTAAGGAAGGAATTAAGAAAGGACATATTCAGAAGTTAGAGTTACTAACTACTTCGAATATATTAATCGCTAAGAAGAAAGACAATCTAAAGGGAAGAGCTTATATTAACTACCGAGAAGTTAATAATACTATAGTTAAGGACGCTTATCTATTACTAACCGGCTAATACTTACGAGATAAGTTAGGCCGAGCTAAGATATTTACTAAGCTTAACTAACAAAATACTTTCGGCTTAATTAGGATTAAGCCGGGGGACGAATAGAAGACAGCATTTGTCTTACTATTAGGACTCTACGAGTACAATGTAATACTATTCGGACTTACGAACGCACCGGCTACTTATTAGAGACAAAACAATAGTATTCTAGAAGACCTTCTAGGAGTAACTATTATCTATTACCTAGATAACATTCTAGTATATTTAGAACAAAAGGAAGACTATTAGGGACACGTTAGAGAGGTCTTACGAAGACTCGCTACCGTAGACTCCTGCCTTAAGTTATTAAAGTACGAGTTTAGAGTAACTTATATTATCTTCCTTAGATATGTAATTAGCCCTAGTCAAATAGAAGTTAACCTAAACAAAATCAAGGTAATCGTAGAATAGAAATCACCTAAGAACGTTAAGGACGTCTAATTATTCTAGGGATTCGCTAACTTTTGTTAATAGTTTATAATAGACTACGCTAGATTATCTAAACCCCTAACAAACTTAACTAGGAAAGATAAGACATTCTCCTAGGACAAGGCGACGGAACAAGTATTTCAGGAGATTAAGAAGCAATTCGCTAAAGAACTAATCCTTAGGAATTACGACGTCGACAAACTAAGTACTATTGAGACAGATGCTTCGGACACTACTATTAGCGCTGTACACTTATAGCCCAATGAAAGCGGGAAGCTAATACCTATTGTATACTTCTCGAAAACATTGGATTTAGCTTAGTAGAACTATAGTATCTTTGAGAAAGAACTCCTTGCTATAGTCCTAGCTTTAGATTATTAGAAGATTTACCTTCAGGGTACAAAGTACTAGGTAACTGTCCTTACTAACCATAAGAACCTAAAAACATTTACGACAACTAAGGAGCTTAGTAATAGGAGACTCGCTAGGTGGTCGCAAATCCTCGCTAGATTTAACATTATGATTCGTTATATTAGCGGAACTTTGAACGTACGAGTAGATACGCTTAGCCGGAAACCAGGCTACGAAGGAGACAAGGAGTATAAAAAGATTACGATCTTAAAGACTCTTAAGAATAGAGACCTTGCCCCAACGATTCACAAAATCGCTACTATAACCAGGGAGAGCCCTTAGGACAATAAAATTAGAGTAGTATAGTTATAGGACAAGATCGAAAAAACAAAGAATAGTAAGATCTAGGTCCTAGATTTATATACAAAAGAATTTATCACGGAGTACTATATAGCACCGGCCTATAGATATCAAGGAGTTCGCTAAACTCTCTAACGAATTAGACGGAACTACTATATTAAGAAGGTAGCGGCCGTAGTTAAGGAAGTAATAGCGGAGTATAATACCTATATTAGGAGAAAGGCTTCCCGCTATACACCTTACGGACAGATAGGCACTACTCTGATACTACTAACCCCTTGGAAGTCGATCTCTTAGGATTTTATTATAAAATTACTAAAATCTAAGGATCCGATAACAGGCGTCGAGTATAACTCGATCCTAGTTATTATAGAAAGGCTAACGAAATATATAATCTTGGTACTATATAAAGAATTAAGTATAGCCGAGGAACTAGTATTTGTATTCCTTAAAGAAGTAGTCTCGAAATATAGACTACTAGAAGAGATTATCTCGGATAGAGACAAGCTTTTTACCTTATTGTTCTAGACAGTACTTACGGAGCGCTTAGGAGTAAAAAGAAAGCTATCGATAGTATTTTACCCTTAGATAAATAGAGGGAACGAACGTATAAATCAAGTAGTTAAGACATACCTTCGTTATTATGTGAATTATTAATAGAACGATTAGGTTAAACTACTACTATTAGCAGAATTCGTATATAATAGCTTAATAACGGAAACAATACTTGTTACGCTATTCTACGGTAACTTTAGGTATGAATTAGAAGCGTATCGAGAACTATTAGCTACGATAACAGATAACTAACTTGCCTATATCTAGGTCTCGAAGATTAAAGGTTTATATATAGAACTCGTAAGCGAATTATAGTTCGTAGTAGAAAGAAACGCGTACTACTATAGTAAACGACGTAGTTAAGAGCTAACGTTAAAAGAGGGGGATAAAGTCTACCTTATATAGAAAAACATTAATATAAGGAGACTAAGTAACAAACTAGACTATAAGAAACTCGGACTATTTAAAATTAAGAAGGTTAGAGGACTATTAAATTATAAATTAGTACTACTAGAGATAATAAACATCTACCTAGTATTCTATATATCTTTACTCGAACTAGCACCACCGGGAGTACTACTAGCCCTACATATAGAAATTTAACCCGTTAACCTAAACGCTGAATATAAGATCGAGAAGATTCTTAACTATAGGGTTATTAGAGGATAGATTAGGTACTTAATCAAATAGTTGGATTACCTATATTTAGAAAACACTTAGGAACCTAGAAAAAACATTACCTAGTACTCGGAGGAACTTTAGGAGTTCCACCGCCGAAACCTAGGGCGTCCTACATCTCAGGATCGCCTAAGAGGGCCTCGAGAAAAGATAGGTCGAGACTTAGGTCGGGAAAAGGGTCGGAAGTAGTAGGGGTAGGAAGGGCGGCTAGACGGGCCGCCTTATCCTCCCTTTGCTTTCTCTTTTCTTGTTCCTCCTTGTCCTTCCTCTCTAGTTCCTTAGTAGTATCTAACTCGTCGAGCGAGTTAAGACTAGCGGCTATTATCCTTTGTCTCTTTTTATACAAAAGACGTTTTTGTTTCTTGAGCCTCCGGATACAGGCTATGGCCTCGGCTATAACCGTATAGCTCTTCTCCTCTTTATTATCTAACTATTTAATCTAGGAATTAATACTCTCCTATTCCCCGGTAGCCGGTATTCTGTTAACTATCCGGACGTCGTAGGACTTGTTTATAATCGTATAACGACTACAACGAGAGAGCTTCGGATCGCGTAGACAAAGGCACTTGTTATCTTTGTTTACGGATTTGCAACGTGTACAAGGAGCTATTTTTCTTCCGGATAGATTAATTGCTCTACCTAGGGCTTCGTGATCAGTGTAACGTATAGATCGCGGGGTGGTTATAATAAAAGGAAGAGAAGGCTAACAGCCTTCTAACAATATTTCTTTGGTTGTACTTAAGCTTAGGGACCAAGCTAAGCTAAAAAGGGGATAGTGTCACGAATCACGTACTCATGTAATACTTGTTATAATAAGAGGCGTAACCCTCGACAGGCACATCCAGGTTTCTTATAGCAAATAGGGATCGCTTAGGATAGCTAAGCGATCCAAGGATTTCTATTAGTTATTATTACGTGACCAAAAGTCGCTAGACGGGGCGACTAGGCTAGTAGTCTAGTAGCGACTGCAAGACTAAGCTAGTAGGCTAGCACACGAGTATAAAGGTTCTATATAAGACTAGCACGTCTGCCATTAAATAGGAGCTTCGTGCTTAACTTAGTTATTAAACTTATTATATTGTTTAATATCTTTAATACAAGTAACAAGTTCACTTCTAAGTGAACAACCCGATAGTCTTCTTCTTATCCTAGCATACTAACTAGCGAACACCTAGCCAAGTTTAGTTAGCCAGTTTAAGTATTCGTTATACTATAGTAGTCTTTATAGTACTACTAGAGGTATTACTAGAGCTAGTTATAGTAGATACTTTTCTTAGTTTATAGGATTAGCCTTTAAATATTATAGTATTAGTAAAGGACTTATTATTATATTATTTTTCAAAGTTATTAAAAATAATCTTTCTAATATTAATAAAGTCTATAAAAGGCTTTATTAAAATATATTATATTATAGATAGGGTAAGTAACTTATATTAGTCTATAATTAGTATAAGCCTATATAAGATTAAGGGTAAGTTTTAGGATTAAAATAGTTTAGGTTAGCTAGTAGAAGCCTCTATACTACTTTAAAGAGTAGTATTAAGAAATAACTAAGACTTTATCTTCTACTTTAGATCCCTTTCTAGATTAATACTAAATATAAATATAATAAAAACTAATTAAAACTCTAGAATATAAACCGTATAATAATAGTACAACTTATTTACTAGAATATATATAAAAGCTCTAATATATATAATAAAGCTATTTAAAGTAGAGTTAATATTCTAGTAATCTAGGAACTCTTATAGAATAATAAAATAGATTTATTTAAATATAGTTTAAGCTTAGTTTATAACCTAGTCTAAGATTTAAGTAAAGTAATAATACTTATTTATAAGAAGTATTCTATAACTACCTAGTCTTATAAAGTTAGTTTAAACTAGTCTAGGGTCTAGTTTAAATAAAAGAACTATATTATATTTATTTTCTTTATTTATTATCTTTTAAGTAAGGTTTTACCTTTAACTAAGCTCTTAGAAAAAGAGAGGCTATTATATTATATATTACTTATAAATAAATTTAATACCTATAGCCTAATATAAGATAAATACTAGAGAATAAACTTAGCTTTAGGGTGTTAGGGTATTACTAGGAGCGTACAAGGACAGTTCCAGAATACAGTTGAGATTGATCGCGAGTTAGCTAAGAAGTCCTAGAGCTAGCTATTACTTATACACAATAAGAGGCCACGCTATTCCCCGTTAGGCAGCTCTATACTATCTCCGATTAGGCAAATCCAATCCACTATTGCATTCACTAAGCGAAGCACCAAAACACTATACCGAGCCACATTCACGCCCTTACACAGAGTAAGTACTTTAAGTTATAGTAGAATAAAACCTAGACTTTCTTATACTCTTTAAAAAGATTATAAAAGATAGTAATAAAAACTAGAAAAACTTAACTATAAACCTTACTATTTTCTTAAAAGTATTTATGATATAGAAACCTAGTAATAGCTTATTATAATCTAATTATAAAAGCTAGCTTATTACTATTAACCTTAGTATACTACTAAATATAATCCTACATCTAAGGTTTAGCTAAAGGCTAATAAATAAAATATATATAATAATAAAAGCTATTTAAATAAAAGTATAAATAATTTATATAATAAGAGATGTAGAAAAAGTAGTAAAAAAGGTAATCTACTAGCTTTACTATATACCTAGCGTCTTTAATCTTTTATAAAAATAAATTAATAATAAAGAAATACTATAGTAGAATAAGAAAGTTAAAGAAGCTTTAAAAGAAGTAAAAGCTAGTACTAACTAAATTAAAAAGACTTAGCAAAAGAGTATAAATAACTACTTTTAATAAAGCCTTTTATAATAACTAGAAACTCTAGAACCTTAAGAAATAAATAAGATTGAAAGACTATAAAAGGCTTAAAGTAATAACTCTACCTATATTTAGATTAGCTAATAGTAAAACTATTAGAAATATCTATATGGTAAAAGATTAACTACTAACTACTTAAGTATTCTAAACCCTTAGATTTTCTTAGATAGCTTCTTAATAACTTGATATCGAAACTAAGAGATAATTAAGGCTAATATTATAATAGCTTTATAATCTATACTATAGAAGGCTTAAGGGTTTAATATACTAGTAAATAGATTCCTAAAAAAAGTATAGAAAGCTTTTCTAAGTAATACTTATAGCTATAATAAAAGCTAGCTTTATACTTTAATACTTTCTAGTATGGTTTAGTTATATAAAAGTAATAGTACTCTAGAAATCAAATAAAATAAAAGAAGAGAAAGAGAAAGCTAGAGTATATAAGCTAATTATACTTTTGTTAACTATAAAAAAGGTTTTAGAGAAAGTCTTTACTATTTATCTTATATACTTAGTAAAAATAAAGAATATACTTCTAGAAATATAAATAAATAATTATACTAGAAAGAATACTAAAATAGTAATTTATATAGTTATATAAAGAGTTTATATAGTATAGAGAAACAAGTATTATATATTACTAGCCTAGCTAGATATAGCTAGTACTTATAATAAAATAAACTACAAGTAGCTTTTATATATATTCTAGAAGAAATGATTTCCTAAGTAAATAGTTATTTAAGTAAATAGCTACTTAGCTAACTAAAAAGCTACTTTATTCTTTAATAAAGAGTATATAAAAAATAAGTACCTTTACTAGAATATCTTCTAAAGCTTTATTATTTCTTTAATTCTCTTTATTTTATTTATATTAACTTTATATAAAGATTTCTAGAAAGTAAGAGATTTTATTATAGTAGAGTTTTTAGATAATATTAACCTACTAGTTATTTTAATAAATACTTAAGAAAACGTTTAAATCTTAGAAAAAGAATAAAAGATCTATAAAAGATAAGCTAGTAAATAAAAAATAGCTTTTAGTTTTAAGAAAAGTAAACTTATTTACTTTAGTAAAATAAAAATACTAAAAATAAAAATAATATAATTTAAAAAAATAACTTTTACTTTTAAACATAATATTTAGTTTTTAAATATTTAGCTAAATAAAAACCTAAACTAAAAAGTATATAAAAAAACTCTTTATAAAAAGCTTACTATATAAACGTTTATACTTATAAGACTATCTTCTAAGACTTAAGGAATTAACTATAATAGATTAAGGTAAGTATATATAATAGTTATTAGAAGTATAATTACTTATAAAGCCTTAGTATAATACTACTAGACTAAGTATAATAGTATATTAAGAGGTATTACTAGAGTATTTACTTAGTACTAATTAAAGTACCTCTAGGTTATTACTAAGGCCTATAAAGTAACTATTATTTAAGATATTAAGCTAGAAAGGAACTATATATTAATAGATATATACCTAAATACAAGAGTTATAAAGTTTAAAAGTAAGTATAAAAGACTCCTAGTAAAACCAGTTATTTATAAGATATATAAGAAGATTTAATACTAGATTTATAATAGAAGAAGGGGTAGACCTATAATTTTTAAGAGACTTCTAGTTTAATTAAAAGAAAAAAGAAGAAACTAGCTCTAAACCTACCTAAGTAAGAAAAAGGCTAGAGTAAGTATAAGAGAGGTAGTAGTTAAAGATCAGATAGAAAGGGTTTAAGTAAAGTATAAGAGAATAAAAGAAATATATTTAAAGAAAAGGCTAGAGGCTACTAATAAAGTAAATATCCTTAATATAGAATAAAAGCTAAGAAAATTTTATAAAGAACTACTCAAGGCTAAGAGCTTCTTACTTATCTAGGCTAGAACTAGAAAAATAAATCTTAGAGAGTTTTTTTTTAATAAAAGGGGTTTAAACTACTTAGTAGAATATACTTTACAACTAATATAGCCTTAGAGAAGATAATATTAACTACTTACTACTTTATTATCTTAAACTTAAAGATAAAAAAAGGAAACTATAAAATAACCTTAGAAAATAAAAACTAATAAGCCTAAGTAACGTTTAAGTTATACTTAGTAATAAAAAGAGAGTACTAATCCTACTCTTCTAAATAGTATTACTAGAAAGACTCTAAGAATATAAACTAGTGCTAGAGTTCTAAAGTAAAAAAAAAAGAGGAAAGCTAGACTAAAGACTTTAGTACTAACCTAGGAGAATTAACTAAGCTAAAGTAAAGAAGGCCTAGGCTAATAGAGAAGGTAAAGAAGCTTTAGACTAATAAAAAGATCTTTCTATTTTTATTTTTCCTTTATTACTACCAGTATTATTTATTTATTATTAGTTTATTTATTTTATATTCTTTCTTTTATTCTCCTCTTATATTATAATGCTTTCCTAGTTAAGCTTTAACTAAGATTGTAAGTATTTATTCTTACAGCTACTAGATAGGTAGCTAAGCTCCATACTAAATAGAAGAAAGAAATACTATAGAATAACTTAGATATAACCTATAGAACTAGCTAGAAATAGTTAAAGTTATAGATTAAACAAAGAACTATATACCCTTAGGGTTAGCTTTATACCTAGCGGCGTATAATAATATATATATATATATATATATATATATATTATTAGTAGAGTTTAGTTATATCTTTTCTAATATAAGTTCTAATATTAAGGTATTAATATTAATTTAATTTATATTTTTTTCTATTATTTTATACGTTTTTAATATAAAGCTTTTAAAAAAGCGATTAAAAGCTTTTAATAAAATCTAAGCTTTATATAGGTCTAGTATAAGGTATTCTAGGTCTTTAAGGTAGATTAACGCGTTTTAAATAGTAATAGGATATTTATTAACGTTTTTATATTATTTTTATTCTAAATTGATAATAGTATTTAAATATTATTAAATTAAATTAAATTATAATTCTTTATATATATATATTTTATATAATTAGAGTTTTACTCTTTAAATTTAACTCCTAGCTTATTTAAGCTTAGCTTTTCTTTATTATAATATAAGTTTTTATTAAAGGGTACTATAATACTATTCATATAAGATATATAGCTATTTATTTCTAGGAATAAAGTAGTCTCTATAATATATTTAATATAATTAGTTTTTCTAACTAATTTAGTCCCTTTAAACGCGCTAAATAAAATTTTCTTAATATATTATAAAATATATATTTTAGTAAAAGTATAATAAGTACGAAATAGATACGTTATTATATACTCTCTTAGGGAGATATCTTTAGTTCTAATTTAAGTTTAGAAGCTATTTTATCTTAGAATTAAGTAGAAGTTAGTTATAATTATATTTGAATATAATAACTCTTATACTATATATAAGGTCTTAGAACTAGTCTTTCTAAAGTTCTTCTAGTAAATCTAGTTATTTAAAAGCTCTAAATAATCTAGTATAAGTATTATTATCTAAAATAGGTATTTTAAGTAGTTTTATATATCTAATATTTACTCTTATAATATAGCTTATAGTAGACTTATTAATAAGTCCTTTCTAGATAAATTAGTTAAGCGAGTTAACTATATTTATTCTAAGCTAGGTTTAGGGTATCTCTAGTTTATTAATTAAGTTTCTTTAGTTTTAGTAAAGTAAAATAAGATAATATCTATTAGGTAAAGGCTTAAGTTCTAAATATATAGCGACTTTAGATATATAGTCTTATTATCTAATAGTAAAAACCGCTTTAGTAGCCGAGAGTATTATTTATATAAATATAGATAAAATAATATATGTTGATTACCTAATATTACGTATTTATTATATTATACAAGATAATAATTAATAATACTATAGGATATACTAAAAATATATGTACTAGATTAAAATAATACTTAATAATCTACTCCGGGCGTAGTAATATATATAATACTAGATTAATTATATATCTCTTTATCTCTTAATAATATAGAATCGGAAGTAATCGATTTTCGATAGTTTAGTTATATAAAGGTATAAGAGCGCCCAGGCTTATATCTTATAGGAATAATATAAATAAGTGAATATTTGTAAAAATGGTATAAAAAGATAAGGATAAGCAAGTTGAGGTAGATAATTATGTTATTATCAAAAGCTTTTATTAACCTAAAACTAAGTGGAGGGAACCCAAGTATATATAGACGTCCTGGACTGAGCATGTGACTAGGAGGTTGTCCGCATACGGACTTCCTTTTGTCCTTGTAGGTCAAAGGGTCCTTGGTCATTTGGTACAAAGGATTCCGGATGCGGACTGGTCTTTGTCCT